>JAMKCH010003155.1:0-72273 GCA_023653785.1 Ophioderma brevispina
GATTTGGGAATTTGGGATTTTTAAACGGTAATTTAGGGAATTCTTGCGTGCATTTTCTATGGCAAATATGACAGAATAAAAGTGAATCTGAGCGCTCGCATCTCAGGTTCTACCTGCATCATATTAATCCTCAAGGGTCATCATGCCAAAACACCAAGGTGTGGAATCCACCCTCTCAGATTTTGTTGAAATTGCAGTCAAAGGTACATTTTATGGGGCTACAGAGGAGGTCAAAAGGAAAAATTCAATTCCATTCCGTTTTGAAGTTATGGGCTCTCAAAGTTTTACGACTCTGACTACTATAAAATTGTGATTCAGTATTTAAAAAAACTTATTAATGCTATTTATATAATCAGTAGTTGCCACTTGTTGCATCAATAACAAAGCAAGTAGAATTTCTTTGTATCCCCTAGTAAAAATAGGCCCTCAAATAGATGCCATGGTGCGAAATGGACTAAAATGGGATCAAACATAGAGGGCGCTTATTTTGACGCGTACACCTGATATGAAGTTCTAGCATTACGACTCGGCGCAACTTGAAGAAAAACATGATGACTGTGTCGGATGCTTTAAGGTGCTAATTGCAGAGTATTTTCTGAATTAGCATAAGACAAAAGGTAGCATTCAATTAGAAAAGGAAGTTGAGGTCAAAACAGTGGTGCATTATGGTCAAACATCGTCCGTTGTCAGGCGGTTGACACTAAGTGGCTGTCGCCTTTTTTGCTCCTTTTCCCCGCAAAGTGGCTATGGACAAATACGAAAGTTCACGCATTCCAACGAAATTCAGGGTTCTGCCTGTAGAAAATAAACTCTTATTTGGAGTTGTGATACGCTATCGTGCTGTCGTGCACAAATCAAGACCGTAATGAACTTCGCAGTGCGAAAATCAACTAGTATATAATAGCGCCGCCTGATGAAGTTACGTCCGGTCTTTAAGGGGGTGAGGCACTTAACTTTTTATATTAAATGTTAATTACTTTATTCTTCAAATGCTCCTAATTCCATTATTTACATTTCAGATGTGAGTTTGTAGTATCAATATTTAGCTCCCTTTATGTTCTTTTTTTTGTTTCATTTATTTTTATAAATCTAGGTTAGATTTTTGGCTACCACTCTTCTCTGAGCCAACACATCATGCAGTTTTGTGTATTTTTTATTTTTTTTGTAAAAATATTAAGAGGATTTCATGCATACAGCTTTCATATGACATAATTTTTACGTTCTCTTCCATATATCTCTTAAAACACGCTGGCGGTGCATTGTTATCATCAGGGATTGTCCCTCCAGTTGTCCGAATTATTTAGTTATGTACCGCACCTCCTTCTCCAGAACTGAATCCCCTTGCTAAAGGAACTCTCAGCCGGGGTTGGTCATGGTTGTCTCCAGGTAACTGGCAGTCATTGTTGATTGCAAGATTTATTTCTCCGATATAATTTCAAATCATAATTTGCCAATAACATTTAAAAACACAGTTGAACAAACACCACACCAACAAAAATAAATTCAAATGTGCTCGGATTCTTTTCAATATGAAACTCAGCAAGACAGCAACACACACAGTTGCTACACACATTGACCATCATGTTACTAAATAAGGCGAATGCCGTCGGCCGCGGCTGTAAACGTTGACCTCATGTAGTACTAACCTCGTGTGACCTGCAATTGACCTTATTTCGGTAAAATGGAGGCGTTTACGTGGGTAAATATTTTCTCGTCAATTTCATCGTTTTTACGCTGCTTTAGGACATAAAATAACATGAAAGATGATTCCAGGTAAGCTTCGCGAACCGCTGAACAAATTTGGAATAATTAGGATTAAAGATTCTGCAGCCAATTTCAGGTACAGTCAATTTCAATTACAGAGTTTGTGACTCTTTAGGAGAAGGGTATGAGAAGAGTCACTATTGGGACTAGTGGAAGTAGTTGGCAATGCAACCCTAATTAGTTACAGTAACATGTAACCCAGTACTAAGGTACTGAGTTACAGTACGTTGGCATCATATGATTTCGCCATTTTTCCTGAACTCAGCGAAGTTCAACTTTGCAGAAGGATAACTTATCTTTAACTTTATTTTACTCACCCTCAAGTACGTCCATGCAAGCATGTGTATCTCATGATTCATATACAGTTCAAAAAAAGTAAGTCCCCCCTGACAAATGTGCATTTTTCTAGACAAGTTAGGCTCCTTAACCTGTTACAAAAATGTAAAATGTACACGGAAATGTTACGCATTTAATGGCCAAAAAAGTTTCACACAGCAGTTGACCTTCTCCCAGAAACGACGTCATTTATTAAATTTGATGACAAATAAAAAATGGCACTTTTTTGCATAGGACTTTAAAAGTCGAGAAAATCAAGTTTTACAGATTTTTTTAAAGATTATTTTTCCCCTATTACTGAACATCCGATTCCCATAAATTTGGTACCACATGATAGCTTAAAGTTCCTTCTTTCCATTGGTATCAAATTAAGTACCAACATTCCCATTATGACGTCACTAAGACGTCATAAGTTGAGGAAAGTATAAAAATACTGGATATAGGGTGGAAAATTGATATTTCGCAATATTTCCGACTAAAAAATGTAGCACTAAAACTCTCTGAGTATAAAACTAGTCATATCCCATTTAAGAGAGCAAAAACCGTGTGGAAATCTGATATTCCAAACTTTTTTGGTGAAAAAAACACATCTCCTATTCTACACTGTGTACTATGGAAATTGACAGTTGTGCTGACATGTGAACTTATAACGTCAGCCTGACGTAATTCTATGCATGTTGGTACTCGTTTTGGTAGCAATGGAAAGAAGATGACCATAGCTATCCATTGGTACCAAAATCAAGTGTCTGTGGTATTCCTGTGTTGTACTAGGCCTGTTGGTACTTCTCCGTCCGGGATTTTCTCGATTCTTAAATCCTATGCACGAAAGTGTCATTTTTAATTCGTCATCAATTTAATAAATGACGTCATTTCAGGGAGAAGATTAACTATTGTGTGATTTTTCTTTGCACATTATATGTGTAACATTGCAGTGAACATTTTACATTTTTGTAAAACGGTTAAGGAGCCTTAAACTTTTCCAGAAAAGTGTACCTTTGTCAGGGGGACTTATTTATTTTGAACTGTATATGAGATTGTTGATGTCAATTTTCACTTACCTATTTTGGGAAAAAAAATACAAAAATTTTTGTCGAGTTCTACTCATATTGCCTCCACAGACCGTATCGTAGATAGAAATCGCAAGGACTCATGGGATTAGTATGCACGCCACTGGCCAACTACGCATTCGGTGTTTTTTGCGCCGGTGATTCTATATTTCCTTGACAAGATGCTAAGCCACACCCTCTGCAGAGATATCTTGCCAACACTTGTCCGGTTGCTCCTTCTTTTAACATAAATTGACTAAATGCCGTTTTTACGAAGGGGTTTCTTGCCTTGTTTTTTTTTTGGGTGCATGTTTGTGTAAATTGCTTCGGAAGAGAAGTCTCTGTTGTGTGCACATGTCACTCATTGCTCACGCGATCGACGTGTGTAGCCGTATTTCATGGACTAGTCAGACGATGGTAGCCAAGAAATCACAAATTTAGCCGTCGCCATTGTTTTAATACAAAAAGGGTTATTTCTGAATTGTTAGGCCGATTAAAAAATATCCGATTCTTATAGCCCTCCCTCCTCACTTTTTGGGATAAGGCCAAACTTTTTTTTTTTTGGCAATCCTGAAATTTTAATGGATTATAGGCCTAATCACAGTAACTTTCATGTGATTTAAAGGACCTCAAGGAGGTCTATTCCTTGTAAAAGTAACAAAAAAAACATCACCATATTTCTGATGCAGCTTAAAGTCGGCTGGTAGTGGTAATAATATCAATTTTCGGTGAAAGTAAAAATTGCCCTCTCTACTCACTTTTCAGAAGCCACTGTTACGAGCATCTAAAAATTAATGCTGAATGAATAAAGGACGAGGTCACATTGTTGTTGTAGTTGTTTTTGTTGTTTTTACTAGGTTTAGGCACGCATTAACTACTTACCCACATATAACCGCCTAAATTAGTTATTGTATGGGCTTGGCCGGCATCGTCTGAATGTGTTGGAAACGGATTTTGTTCCTCGGTGGTGTGGTTTGTTTACCGTGTATACGACCTTTAACCTCGTAATTTATGCTTCCTGTTTCAAAGTTAGACTTCATTTCTGCTTTGAGAACGATCGCTCCGTCCTATTTCTCAAATTAACACTTTGGGATATCAAATTGCAAAACTAATGGTATGTAGAGTAATGTAAGCATTGCAAGAATTCACATGAATGCATGTTGAGTGCGTATTGGCGGTATTTTTGTCTCGGCAACCTAGCAAAGTTTGTGTTCCTTAAATACCGTATGTCACTTTAGTACAACGTACTAGGACATGAGAATCAGCTGTTCGATAATGCCCAGTGCTAATGATAAATGGATTCGAATGTCCTAGTTACTAGGACTACCCTAAATATACGAGCAAATCGGATGCATTCTTTAATCGGAATGACGTTTTCGTTATGGACCGCTCTATTTAGGTTTGCAGAAGAATGTACTTAAAAAACGTGTAGCAGCAGATTTACTGAATTCACAATACAACTCAGATAAAATTACTCACCCAAGTTGTTGCTAATGTCCAAATCATCGACAGTGATTTGCAAAAAAAGCTTAGAAATAAACAAAATATACATCTACAATTTGCTTTCACATATTCAGTAATGGTGCTAGTATTGCTGCTGTCGTCACTGTTGTGGAACTATACAATTATATATGGACGAATTCCCCTGAATTTTGTATCTCAGAATTACTAATTATGAATTTTATGCATCTATTATGATAAAAGACCTTCTCAGGTATTAAAGTGTGTGCCTTATTTTACAAGCAAGGATAATATGAAACAATTTTTATTAGCTCCAAAAATTTGCGAAACCTTTTTTCTTCGGAGCCTATTCATTTACACTGCTACAGGTTATTGTATACGGAAGTGCTTTTACCGTGATGCGAGTACGCCCAAATAAAAACGTTCATCACGGTAGAAGTTCCTTTATAGGTGGAAGGGCAAAATTGGGTTTTAGGGCTCTAAATTCCATAGTAAGGCTCTTAATTTCTTCCTGTCATTATCTCATCGTGGCTGATGGGTAGTGATCACGATCGTAGTGGATGGAGCAAAAATTTTCACCTCATTTTCTCTGAAAATTAATGAAGCCTGCAATAAATTACCTCTCAATATCCATGTTCAATAATGTAAGGACAACACATGCAAGGTAAGTTTACAGTATAAGAAGTGCTCTTTGTGGGTCGTAAATCTTAATGAAAAAATTGAGTTTCCGTGTACACGTCAGTTGCAATGGCAGTGACAGTGTGTGTGACTCTTGTATATAGCAAGAGTCACTGTTGGGGACTAGAAGTCACTTGTTTGACCTCTGGAGATCTACAGCCACGATGGCGAAGATCCGTGCTGAGCGAAGTTCTAATTGAAAAAACTTTGAGTTTAAATTGAGCACTATTGTGTATCCTTAATCAACATTGACTTGTATTTACATTTGAGGTCTATCGCACAAGTAGCAAATTATCTCTATCTCCTTGTCTGCGGAAAAAGTCTCTCTGACAACCATGCAACAGTATGAGTATGACACTAGTGCTAGTCCTGCTGAGCAAGACTTCTTCCTCCTTATGTAACAATTATCCATCAGCCATTACTTAATCAATGGAGGAGTCTGCCAAATAGGTTGGGTAACTAAGGACAAAATTTATGTCGCGACATTCCTCCATTTTAATTTCACGGCTTCATGTGAATACATAGTGTACCCGAGTTCACCTTTAAAGGTATTCCTAAGTGTTATCCGTAGAGGAATAGTCCTTGAATATCTTCAAACTTTTATGAAGTGGAAATTTAATGAATTTCAAGACTTTGTACCTAAGATTCCTGACCGTTGCCTAAGTTCCTGATTTTGTATTGCCAGTAAATGGAGCTTTAGCTTGTTTTTACAATTGATATTACTGTGCTAAAGGTAGAAGAGTGTTTTAGCGAAAGCACCAGTGTTATATGAAATTTGGAGGTGACATGTTGTCAGTGGTTCGAAATTTGAAAGGCTAACAAAAGAAGGTCACATGCTGATACACATAATGTTTTGGGACGTTCACATATATACGTTAAGGCATACGGTTAAGAAACGTCCATGTTGAAGATCAGGCGGAAGGAAAGGTTAATGAATGTATATGTTGTGATGAACGTCGCCCTACATTATTTCTGGTGGTCTTAGAGAGAACCGCCATTTAGCTATCGTGTGGTTGCGTTCGGGCGCCCGTTATTGGGACGTAGACCCTAATCTAGACTTAGACATTGCCGTCGACTGAGCAGTATGTTATCGGGGTCCTACGTACCAGCATGACTCCTCCATACGGGGGCCAATTGAATTCCATTTCCCAGTTTCCTGTTTCATTTTTTCAGTGTTGAGTAGGTGACTTTTCATTATTCAGTTAATTTTTCAACTTTCATTATAATAATGTGGGTCAACCGACCCGTAACCGGAGCGCTTTGAGCCTGTTACGGATAATAAGCACATAAACTAGTTCTTATATTATTTGCACAAAGGTAAGTTTAGAATGTTAGAAAATTTATTTTTATTAATTTCCTTTTATATTTTAGTCATCACCCGGACAAACAAACCACACGCACATGGGAACAGGCAGAACACTTTCTGTCTGGCCATTTTGGAGCGAGCTTCTGACTCTTCCACTTCATTATTCATTGACATGATTGACTTCAATCGATTTCTTCACTTCAAACTTAACAATGATACTTCCGTAAATCTGACACAAAAGACATCAACAACATTGAAGTGCAGTTGACTTTGAGAAAAAGAAAGCTGGCTGAACTACTGAAGGTCGAACTCTGCTCTCTCCATGTAGTGTGCAAATGGACCTAGGCATAAAATCATATGTTGGTAATGCAGTGATCCGCCCAGTACAGCACTTCTCAATTATAATGGGGTTTTATGCTTATTTATTCGTAAGGCTTGATTGATTTCTTTAATCGAAGTCTTAAACCAAGGAGACGGGGTGGTCGCAGATGAGATTAATGGTTGTGATGTGCCCGCCTAGTCGCAATTGCACAAAAAACTCCCTAAATTTACCAGGGAGCTAGAGTACTTACGCCTTACTGACTCCTACGCTACATTTGCCATTGAGTACTCCACGGTCAACTCCAACAATGGCCAGTGGTTACGCTCATTGTACCGTTGAACAGGTTAAATGTTAACTGTTAATATATTGCATTCCGTTTGAGTGCCATAAGGCCTACGATGATTGTACTTGGTGGAAAGAGGGGGCGGGATGGGGTGACATGGTCTGGTGGAACCTTAAGGTGAACATTCGTGACCGCAGAGACATTGCTCGGGACCTTTGTGCCTCATTCACAAACCGCGCCGACAGGCACTGTTGTATCCGGGGACCGCTGTTTTGTGTTTTCACTATTTGGTGCAGTTATATGGAATTATATACTTATCTTTGATTTATAAGCTGAAAAATGCATTTCCGTGACATTTTTTATTCTCGCGCATTATCACTGCTTATCACTTTAAAATGATCTGTTGGATCAAAACACATTTGCCACCATGTCCCCAAAGGTGCTCTTGCAGCCATCTCGCTGGGAGTGAGGAAATATCAATTCATAATGTTTTAGACCTGTTCCTGTTGATTGGTCTCTAGGTGACCTTCTGACTGCCCCTTGTGGAGGTGTGCTGTAGGATCATGGCCGTATTCACAAAGCACCTTACACTAAGTTTAAAATTACCTATACTTAAGGAGTTTCCCTTAAATTAAGGAAACACCTTGGGAACAAATCTCACTTTGCTCATATTGTTTTGCTCCGGTACAGTGCAATATTTTTACCATTTCATGTCTCCGTCATGCTGCTTACTTGAAACAACTTTTAGAGCACAAATACTTTTTTCATAAATGTGAATCCTTTGCTAGCACAATGTGAGGTTTTTAACGCTGTGTTTGGGAAGCAATTCAAATTCAAACCATAAATCAGTTTTAGAAAACCTTGTTGGTTGGTTGTTTGTTTTGTTTATTTCTCTTTTTCTTTTACCCTGGGTTACTCATTCATGGTCAATCCAGGTAACCTCTTTCTTCCATGGAGGCCCGGGTCCAATGCGCGCAACCATTAAAATACAATAAGTAAATTATACAACTTAGTTACTAAATGACATAGAAAGATAGAGTTATAACAACTTATATACATTATGCTCACATTCAAACTAAATTACTATTATACTTATACTAAATGAATATCTAACTGATGACTAGAAGCACAATCATTGATTTAAACATTACATAATTATATAGTTACAACATAATTGGGCAAATATAAAATTCAAATTAAACATTTAAATCAAGCCATATTACACATCTTGAGAATTAACTGAATACAACATCATTACACTAGCACTATATATACCCTAAAATTTAAAAAGGCATATTGTTAAATACAAATTAAGAAGTGAACCAGCCAATGCAAAAGATTGATAATTACTTGTAAAGCAAGTTGCAGACAACAATGATAATTGGGCAACACACCTATCAAAATGTTTGGCAATATAATTCACTAAAAAGAATACACAAATTAAACTACTGACTGTCTCAAATTACAGAGAACAAATGAGCGTACTGACTTAAATAAATTTAGATTCTGTTTTTTGAAATTTGAGGTCTATTTGGCAAAGGGGTTTTGGAATTTGTGTGGAGAGAGTTCCAAGTCAATTGCCGCCCCTGCAAAATAAATGAAACTCTCCTGCTTCAGTTCTAGGTTTAACAGTGAGTGCATATCCACCATTGTTAACTACCCTTGTGCTAGCTTATGATTATTTTTTATTGTAGTGGAAAATTCCATGTAAAACTCCAGGGCCAGTACCAGCAATACACTTATAAACTGCAAGGCATAGTTTTGTCTCTTCTACATATTTAGGAGGTTTCCAGCCCAGCTTATCTCTGATCAAGCACCTGAGGGTGTTTCTAACTGGGACTTTTAGGAGAATAATCTCTCCCTGTCCCTGCCCGATTTTGGAGACGCTCTACTCTGTCTTGACATGTTTTTGCACATTGCCCCAGACAACATCACAGTAGCTTCTCCTATGGAGTACAAGTGCCTTGTAAAGGGTAATCTAGCCTGTTTTGTGCTGCAACGCAGTCACGAATATACGGTAAAAACAAACCAGGATGTATTTGAAATTGGTGCTGCACATTTTGATTGTACATGGAATTTCCACCTCATAGTTTGATCTAGATCAGGCCTAATACTTGCACTGATTACATTCTCCAGTTGAGTACCATTCACAAACAATTTAAGTTTTAGTTTTGTGACATTACGAGTACTCTAGGCTACAGAAAGGATGGCTTTGTTCTTCTTAGCATTCAGGTCATCTATTCTCCTGCATCCATAAAGCAATTTTGGCAAGATCCGCATTGCGAATGGTTTTAATTTCTGAATGTATCTACATGTGTAAAACTGCTGTAGTCATCAGCAATATAAGTTAATTTTGGTTGTTACCGACAGATAACCACTGTAGGGAGGTCCTTGAATGTACATTTGTAAAATAGAAGAGGACGCGTATATTGAGACCTGAGGAAACACCAACTCACTAAAGCGAAAACTAAGACAAGTATGGCCAATTGTTTGTAGCCTGTTTTTCTGTTACTGCAAATATGACTTTGAGACCAATCCAGCGCTCGGCCTTGTAATTCCAAATTGAGTGTGGAGCTGTTTTTAAATATAAAGCTGGAATGGCTGACCGGCACGAAAGCCTTTTGAGGTCGATAAAAATTCCCAACCGACAGGTGACGTCACGGCATCTATGTTTGTCAGATATAGTCAGTGACAATCCTTAATGTCATAAGGGTGAATGTTTGGGCCTAAAGCCAGATTGGTTTGGTAGACATAGTTATTGTATCAACATAATGAGAAATATTGAATTGTGGACCGCAGGTCCTTTCAAAAATCTTTCATCACAACTGGAATAAACCTGATATGGGGCGGTAGTTTATTGACCTCATACGAAGCCATCTTTATGAAGGTGGGTGTGACTCTGCTCGTTTTCCATTGCCTGGGGAACATGTCCACTGACAACAGCTACGATTGAAGCAACTTGTCAGTGTGGAGAGGTAGAGGGCCTGCACCCTTCTTTATAAGGGGACTGGCTGACCCCATCCCGCCCGGTTGCCTTCCTGTGTACAGATCATGGTGTAGGAGAGATTGAAAACCTGGATCCTCAGTTATAGAAACAAATGAATGTTAAGTACTGGGTCAACATTGAATTATGGAACTGACATTTCTTAGGTACATTATCAAACTTTTTGGCAAGATTTGCATCACTCACGTTGAAGACATATTCATGCATCAGCCCTCTTGTGTTGTCCAGTACCATAAGACGCCATTTTCAATGTTTAACTGCAGGTACTATACTTTGGGTATTTTTTTTTTTTTTTTTTTTTTTTTTACCGGGCAAATGTTTAGTTAAAGTTTGCCACAGCCTACGTGGATCTTGTTTGTTTTCATTGATCTGCTGATGCAGATCATTAGCTTTCCAATGTTGTTTTTCTCAGGTTGTTAACTTTGTGTTCTGATAAAGCCTTAGCTTTCTCGCATTCAGCAACCTGATTTTGACTTCTCGGCTTTTTTCGCGTGTCCCTTTAGACCCTGGTCCTCTTAGATCAAGGTGAATCATCAGTGATCCACACTATGTTGTTGGCTGGAACTTTGGAGCTTTTTTAATGGAGCATGCTTGTCACATACCGGCAGAAAAGCTTTAGGAACCTATCCCATCCTTCATCAGGAGAGTTCGCTAAATCGACATATCCCAGTCCATTATCTGAAAGATCTACACAAACGGTTCTCATCAAACTGACGATAGGACCTAGCTTCAATAATTTTTGGACTCCCCGCTTGATTTTGGTGCTTTTCTGCTGGCATATATCCTGCAAGATCACTTTTAGGTTACTCCTGCAAATTCTCTATTACTATACATTGGGGTCTATTTGTCCAAATATGGTCAACACACGATAAAGTAGTCCTTTGTGATCCGGTAGGTTTGGTTACTGATTTGGTATCATGTTAAAGATTCATTGTTTTTTCTAATTCTTTCCAGCTTTGAAATCATTAGCTGTTTAACTGATATAGTTAAAGTCCCCTACCACACCTACGTTCCAGGTAATTCCTTCCTTTATTGAAAGGTTCTCATACTTTGTGCAAGACAGGAATAAATGTTTCGCAAAAGTTAGTTTCAACACTCGTTGCGATCCTATAGACGATCCCAAGCAAAATTGTGCCGAGTACATGCAGGAAGGTGAATCCACCGCTCATTCTGACGTTTTCCGTAGATCTGCTCAGCAATGGTAATGGATGGCACTGTTTGACAATATACGTGCCACTCCCCCTCATTTTCGAGTTCTATCCCTTCTATGGAGAATTGTAATTTGGGATATACAACTAGAGGAGCAAATGGTGTCATTGATTTTTAGTCTCCATAAGTGCAATGATCGGTTTCCTTCTTGAACCCATAATCTGGTAATTCTCAATTTTTACTGTAGAGGGAACTATATTCAAGGACAAGATCTTGAGCCCTTTTAGCGTCTGATAGCTGTTTATGGAGAGTCAGAGTTTTCCTGTGTCTTTAATCACAGGAACTATGTGCTCCTTGGGACCAGGGGGGGGGTGTATATCACCACAGAACTAATAGATGTTACACACTTTGAAAAGTTGATATGGAGTTCTGTAGTAACATATTGGCTGGGAAAAAGTACATTTGGTTCTGCGTGGAGTTTGCAATTCTTTTGTGTCAATTGCAAGGAACTGGTCAACGGGTTGTGAACCAACACAAAAGCCAATCAAGGTAGCCAATAGTAAGCCTCATTTTTAAAGTTCTGAAGAGGCACTCCAGTGTCTTAACGCTTCATTGAGCTGTGAATGACAGTTAGTGATTGAAATCACTGATGCAATGGGCCTCGGATCACATCAAGCATATCATGTGGCAATACAAATTAAAGCTGCTGAATTCCATACCTGTTTGTTGGTTCACTAAGAAAACTCGATTCAGACATCAAATTCCTGGATTCACAATATATCAATTACTAGTACAACCTAGGCTACTTAAAACTCCATATATAAATACCAGTATTGTTGTTTGGTTTTATGGTTGGGCGCATAAGCTGTTAAAGCCACAAAGTCTTAGACATCCGCACTTCCCCCACCCCACACTACACATTTAAGGGCAAACTTTTACGGGACCTAGACGGTGCCCTTAGAAGTGCCCTTAAATACTGGAGTGTTAAGCGATTCACTTACAAAGTTAGGTGAAATCCTTAAATTTCCCATATTTAAGGAATCTCTTAGCAAAGTTACACTTTAAGTGTGCTTTGTGAATATGGCTCCGGGTCCAACAGTCAATAGCATCAAGTGCCTTCAATGCAGTCAGATTAGCTTTGGCTAGACATGTACAATGTATACCCATATCATTCCAGCACACCCAAAACTGCACATGAATTAAAAAAAAATGCAATCCGTCCATACCGCCATTGTTTGGTTCTAAAGATTTTTTTAACATTTAAGGAAACAACCTGCATGTCTGGCCTAGAATTTTATTTTTTATGATTTAATCTGTTTGTTTGAAAATGTACTTCTTAATGATGTGTTCTGTCCTATCAAATTACATACTGAGTCTGACCCATATTGCACATGACTAGGCCCAGGCCAATCGAAACTGAAATTTTCCTGCAACCCTTCGTTATCAATATAGATTATACCATTACAAAATTAGGCTACATTTTTTTTCTACATATTATGGCTTGGTTTATTAAGTTAAGTTTTAATCTCCCCAACATTCTCGAGATGAAAAAACTTAAAAACAATGAGTGTTCCCAATCTTGTTTTTTTTTGTGTGTGTGTGCTCTTTTTTGCAAAGCTTGTCGAACAATTGCGGTGCGATGTCATTCACTGCAT
Source organism: Ophioderma brevispina (assembly GCA_023653785.1). NCBI lineage: Eukaryota > Metazoa > Echinodermata > Ophiuroidea > Amphilepidida > Ophiodermatidae > Ophioderma > Ophioderma brevispina. The sequence continues at coordinate 13,005 of JAMKCH010003155.1, forward strand.
GGTTGGGTATTTTCAGTCTAGGCCTGTTATGAGTGGGTGTAACATGTCTTGTAAGAATAGACGTGCTGTTGGGATCATGGTCCATGCCAATTCAACAATCGAGTACACCATCACCTCCTGGATTTCTTCTTTTTTTGTGTATTGAAAGATATTCAGAGAAACTAAAATCCTGAAATTTGAGCTCTGTAGCTCTTTTCATTTTCACGCTACAGTCAATTTTAAATTGAGGGGGTAATCCTCAAAAACATTTACCTGGGTAAAGTAAAGAACTACACCCCTCATACCCTTCAAACTTGGCTTCTGGATTATCTTTTGCTCAAATTGCATAATATGTGAGCAAAGAAAATGCAGCTTGCTCCAATTTAAGTTACCGGGGTCAAAATGTTTCAAAAAAACCACTCGGACCATACTTGGGGGCCATAGTCAAAAAGTAAAAGTGATATAACTTCCAAATTGGGCTGGTGAAAGCTAATCTTATATACATCTATACTTATATTAACTTTAGTGGAAGAGATGGGTGGAAGGACAAAAGAAAAAAGGGAGAAAGGGGGGGCGGGGGGTGGGGAACTCTCTTTCCCCTCCGCAAGCCCAAAGTCCAATTTAACCTTGACTTGACCTCCCTAAATCTCAATGTCAGACATTTTGCAACAAATTCTGCTTGAAATATGGAAAGGGCCCCCCTGCTGAAGTTGTGTGCAACGTTTTAACATGGTGTCTAACTGCGTTATGTAGGTAAACATGCTTCAAAGAAGCTAAACTTTCAACTAATATCAGACCAAATTCTCCATGGAAATGTACACAGAATTCTGAACTTTGCAACCTTGGTATTCAAGTGCAGTTTAGATGACTTTGAATGCAAGTTTGACCTTGTAAACTCTAACAATGAAATGAAAATCAATAGTTCACCTTATTGCACCTGACGAGTATGGACCAAATTTCATCTTGGTGTCTTGTTTGGTAAGGAATGTATACTAATTTAATTATCCTAATTGAATTACATAGAAAACAGTGAACTGTGCAAGTTAATACCCAGTTTTTTCAAAGTTTCAGGTTTCCTGTGTGTTTCAAGGGAATTCTTTCAAAACTGAATTACATAAGTAGGGCTTTTTTGAAGACAGTTAATTAAATAGAATACACTTAGACCACCACAATGACACTTCACAAAAATATTAGCAAGACCCACTCAAACATATTTCAAGCAGAATGTGGTGCAGAATGTCTGACATTGGTTTTTAGGGGGGGCCAATAGGTCCAATTGGACTTTTTACTTTTTGCGACGGCTATATCTCTTCCAACAGAGCTGATATAAATATAAGATTGTACATCAGGGTAGTTTTTAATATTAACTATCACCAGCCCAAATTGGGAAGTTATTCAAGCTTTTACTTTTTTGACTTATGGCCCCCAAGTATGGTCCGAGTGGGTTGTGAGCCATTTTTGACCCCCTGTAATTTTAATTTGGGGCAAGGTGCTTTTTTTCTGTACACATATTTGCAATCTGCAGCAAAAGGTTATCCAGAATGCCAAGTTTGAAGGATCTGAAGGGTGTAGTTCTTTACTTAAGCCCCTCTGAATATTGAATTTCACACCGGTACATGTTTTTGAGGTGACCCCTTAAATTTAAAATTGCTGTAGCATGAAAACGAAAAGAGGTACAGAGCTCAAATTTTCAGGATTTCAGTTTATCATGAATATCTTTCAATACACCAAAAAAGAAAGAAATCCATGAGGTGATGATGTACTCGATTTGTTGAATTGGCATGGAATGACCCTGTTTTGTATCATGATTTTTAAGGTAACAAAGGCTTATTTTTAGCAACATTGATTGTGATTGAAAACTTTGCTATTGTATGTGTGTATGATAGCTTTGCTATGTACTGATTTTCTCTTGTTATACAGGGAAAGGCCAGGAAGGCAGCAAGAAGGAACCTACCGGTGAATGAAGATGACTTCAAGAAGGCACCGCACACATTTGTGTTTCACCGAGGTGTTATAGGCAAGAATCTGCTGCAGCTGATGTTAGATGTGAGGAGAGTAATGGAACCATACACAGCATCTACTCTCAGGGTGAGAATTTCAATTAAATATTGATAGGGGAATGCAAGAAGGTTGAAGTGCATGCATAGACACTCATGTGAAAGCAAGAAAGCCCCATGAAACATATTATTATGCCAAGTCTTTGGTCAGTGGCTCTTGAAATGGTTCTTCAGCCGACACAGTCACATGAAGAACCATTTCAAGAGCCACCGACTCAAGGCAAGATAAATTGAGTTATCCTAACATGGCAGCACGCAGATGTATCACATGGCAGCTATTGCACTTAAGACCTTCTTGCAGTCACACGACGAGACATCTTTTGTTTACTACTGTAGTCTGTACTGCCAATTCCAGAAAAATAGGACCACTTACTCTGAGGAATAATTGTTTGAAAGATTCGAACAATTTGCTTAATGTGTGCCCGTAAAGGGCGCCACTGCTGTAAAGCGCGTAAACACAACGATTGAAATAGACACGCGATACGCTTGTGTACAGTCGCACAAGCTGAGTAGGCATGCACGTACGCTTAGTGCGAAACACAATTTTACGGCGACATAACATTTTGGTGGATAAGAAAATAAAACAAGGGATCAAGTTGGGAAGGGTCACATTGGGAAAATTGTGATTTGCTTCCCGGGAAAAATAACATTTTTTCCAGCCTTGAGAATGGTACTGGATCATAATCCTAACGAGTTGGAATAAGTTACTAGATACGCTTGCTTCCCCACCAAAACAGCACACCACCGGCTACATGTTGACCCAGTTCACTTAACAAACAATACGCGCATGTGCCATGGCCAAGAAATTATTACTCAAAACTATAGCAAGTCCTATCTGGCAATTTGACTATTTTGAGTAAAGTTAATTTTGTTGGAATATAGTAAAAAAGTAAGCATTTTCAGTATGTTTTATGCAATGGAAATGCAAAGTCTCTCAGACTGTGTTGAAGGCTAGTACCAAACTTGCTAAAATTGTCCCTGATATTTCAAGTTAAGTTTTACCAAATTTCATAATGTTATCATATTAGCTGAGATATTTGACACACAAGCATTGTCCAAATGAATACAAATTGGGCAATTTAAGCTTATAATCTTAGACTATTGTGCAGTCGAATAGATTTGTAACCCCTGCAATTACTCCCCAAGTGGACTTCACTCAAAATTTATAGTTGTATTCCCAGATAGAATCTTGTTTATTAATTTATATTTCAGAGCAAGGTCAATTTTGCTCTAAAATTGTTTAAAATTTCTTCTTTCAAAACATTTTTACTTCTCTATAAAATCAACCAAACCATTTGGATACAACCAATCATGATGTGCTGTATACACAAATTGTGCAAATATGGGGATTTTCTGCAAGTGTTTGTTCGCATAGCTGTGGAATTTGGAGGTTAATATTATGTTAAAATTTTAAAGCTGGATAATTAAACTCTAATTGCGAAGATATGAATGTCCAAATGTTCTCACTAAGGATTTTTTCCTTATATTTGACCCAGGTTTTTAACTTTGATTTCTTTATTAGACAAGAAGAAAAAATGTGCTGAAAGATTTTGTAAGTGTAGCCGGCCCAATGGGTGTCAGCCATTTTGTCACCTTCTCTAGATCAGATGCGAACATCAATATGGTAAGTGGGTATTGTTTTTAAAAATAATGTTGGTTGCTTGTTTTTTTATTTTTAGATCATTTCTCCCATTCTCTGTAGGCTTATGGAATGCCCTTCCTACTCATGTAGCATCAAACCAGGACTTGCAGAGTATCAAAAGGGAGGTTAATCGCTATCTTGGCACCAATCCGTCAGCGTTACTAATTTGATAACTGCTGTTAATGCCTAGATTAGCCTTGACATAAATAAATAAATAAAAAAGTTGTTTTTACAAAACAAATCCCAGAATAAACCTTAAAATGCTAGTGTTTGAAACATGATTACCATCTTGTAGCATTTCTACAGCTTCTTTGATGGATTTGTAACAAATCTCATAAACACATGTACAAGGTGGTATTTATGTCTGTGAATATATCATTACTAAAACTTAAAGTAACTATGAAGGGAAATAGTTGACTTCAAATGCTTGTGGTTGTTGTTTGGATTTCAGAGACTCATGAGGGTACCAAGAGGACCAACAGTGACATTTAGACTCAGACAGGTAAGGTTTTATGAAAATATAGTTTATGAAAACATGTCTACACAGTGAATGCAAGAAGGTAGTAAGTGCAAAAGCTGCCATTTGTCAGAAATTCCTATCAAACATACTATTATGCCAAGTCTTTAGTCAGTGACTCTTGAAAGGGTTCTTCAGGTGATGTTGCCTGATGAAACATTTCAAGAGCCACTGACTCAAGGAAAGATAAATGGAGTTATCTTAATGCATGGCAGCACACAGATGTATCACATGGCAGCTATTGTACTTTTACTGTCTTGTACTCACATGATGACGTTTGGTCATGTTGCATGCCAAGCTGGTATCTATATGCCATGATTGTACAAGCTACATTGTGTCCAACAGCTTGCAGGGCACATGTTGCATTGTCATCCTGTTACAAACCATTGTGTTCCATGGATTAAAGTGAGATTATACACAGGCGATGCACTTTATTCCATTAGAAACATTATGAATAGTCACACACAGCATATATGGTGATTAATACAAAGCACATACAGCCACCCACCCACCCACGCACCTTTAAAAAAGATGGAAATGGAGAAATTAAAAAATAAAGAAGATGATAATTAATTCAGTCAATGACATGCCAATAAGTTTATGTTTAATTCCTGGTTTAATTATTGGAATGTCAATCCCTGAGTTCATAATCATCATCTTTAATTTTGTGTTTTGACTTTCTTTGCCACAAAAATCACAAAATGTGCATAATAAGTCCCTCATTTGCATTTTTGTTCTGATTGGCTTATGACAAAAAAATAAAAACCTTTGATAGAAGCCAATGATCAATTTCCATGAAGCGTGGCACAGAGCGTGGCATGTGGGTAGTGGTCCGTCTTTATCAAATGTGCATTTGCGCATTCTAATTGGCTAATAACAAAAAGGCAGCCCACACTGAATATTTTTGAATACATATTGAGCGCACATGACAGAAACCATGAAATTCTAGTTGGTACGATTTTTTTTCTATCTGAATTCTATTTTCCTTTGCAGTATTGTCTGACTAAGGACATCCAGTCATCCTTGAAGAAACCTAACATGTATGCCAGACAGTTCCAGCAGCATCCACTATTGGTGCTAAATAACTTTAGTAAAGACCAACAAGAGTTAAGATTGTCTGCCACTTTGCTTCAGAACATGTCCCATCAATTAATGTCCCAAGGTACAGAATGTAGGAATAGAAGCATGTCATGGATGCAGTTATACTTGATTCATGCTGATATAGGGACAACCTGTACTTTTTTACGGGTGATAGCTGTTTGTGAGGGACACACAGCAATTAAACTTTACAGCACTCCTAGTCTGTGCGTTCATAATACTGTGTGCTCTATGGTCAATACCAGAGGGGGTTTTGAATCAATCCCATGATGCATAGCAATGTGCCTATACCGTACTGGGTCAATACGATGTGCTGTGGGCAAAACATAGAGGGTCACTGGTAAAAGTAATGTACATTAAAATGTTAAATACTACCTGTATAAGGCAGGTGTGCTATTGTTTCCTGAATATGGTAACAATGGTTATTGCGCTGTCCATACAGGTGATATGGGGCCTGATCATTACTTTCATATGTTACCTGAACTAACAGACTAATACAATAGTCAATACCCGCTCATAGATAGTCCAATGTAGTTTGCAATAGTTTAAACATGCTCACATTGGATAAAATATTTGGAAATGAAAACCTTGGCTTAAACAAATAAAAAGTAAACACAACTTTGTAATTTTAACGTCGCCTAAATTAAACTTCTTTAAAGAATTTGGCGAATTACTTTGTCAGTGCATTTAGGATCAGTGTAGAAGGACCATAGAGTATAAACTTACCATGTATCATAGTGCTCAGTAGGCCTACAATTTCTTTCAATACGGCTACACAGGGATAAGTGAAGATGTGAAGAATATTGTAACTCCTAAACACCGCTTTTACATTGAAGAGATGTGATGATTTATTAGTCCCGGGATTTATAAATCGGTTGTGTTAAAACTGTACAAAGTTCAATTCAGAAAAGCACAGTAAACAAAATTGAAATTTGTACTTGGCCCTTTTTTCCTTTCAAGTCACTTTCTATTGTGAGGCAGCGAAGCGACTTCATGGATAGATTAAAATGCTTCTTCCCTATTTCACCTATTGGATATGACCCAAAACTTTCCCCCAGCTCCTATATCAGTGCGAATCAAGTACAAACCTGTAAGTCCTGTGAAACAGCGAAGTGTTCCGCTGAAGTGTGTGTTGGATTGGTATCTCATTGTACATTAGCCCTTAAAAGGTGCTTGTTCCGATTTATGTCTATTGTGTTCTGTACTTGATATGAGAGCCTGGCACTTGCACATACTCCCCATCAAGTACTGTGGGAAACAAACTTGCAGTTTTGATGGTAGAAGCAATAATGCATATTGCAAATCCCCAATTCAATATTGTGCTAATATTAATAGTTAACCATTAAAATGACGGTCTTTTGTTTATATCTTGGGAATGAAATGGATTTGAAGCCTCAAATTTCAGAACGACAATGAGAAAAATACGGCCTTTCATCTAATATCAAAATTCATACTACTTCTGGATAAATCAGGGGATCCCAAAGACGATCGTTATATGCACCTTCAAAGGAACATAGGTGCCATCTTTGTTTATCGTACATGGGACCACTTTGGTGTACCTCCAGAAAAATCTTTTGACTGCCTTCAAGAACGATCACAGTTTGAATCATTTGGATAAAGACCAGAGAGTGATTTCAGGAAGTCTATAATCCCTTGCAAAACTACAATTCTGCAAAAACACAGCTCTCATGTTGTCAACTTGTGTCAAATGTGCAAATCAGTAAACTCACTGCACATTTCACCAGTTGGGGCCAAGTGTGTGAAGCTCAGTGCTTGACTAGTTGCCAAGTTCCTGTATGTCCACCCAGCTTATAAAGTGAAGCATGCATTGTACTGTGGACATCCTGAAATCATCCTTTACATAAACCCTGACTGCTCAAGATGATGCACAAGACTGCATGGGGGAGGCAGTTAGCTATATTGTTATGGATGCTATAAAATGTAAGATCGAACAATTGTTTTTGTCTTTCCTCAGGGCAGCTGGCATAGATAAACATTGGAAAAATCTTTATGTTCACATGCTACTCAGGTGAATGATAAAAATAACAGTTCATCAATGTCCGTCCAAGAACTACACTCAGGTTCAGAATCCCTTGGACCTAAATGAAAGTTTTGACCCCTCTGTAAAATATGTAACACTAACAGATATTTTCTTTCGCATATTTCTTTCATATTGGTAATATATTCACAGGTACAACTAAATGACATAAGGAGATGTGTTTTGTTCAACTATGATCCTGACTCAAAGCTCATCGAATTCAGACATTAGTAAGTGCATACAGAGTTTTTGTTACATTTGGGGGATAAAGCTATTGAAATGGTGCCACAGATTTAGAAAAAGGAGATATGCAGATTTCTCTGAAAACAGCGTAACCATAACAGCGTGAGCATACGCACTTCATTATCATAGTTTTGGGCACCATCCATTAGGCCAACACGTCGTCGTATTGGGAAAGATCTTATGCATATTTATGAAGATTCAAGTATTTTATGTTTGTTGCATTTAGCGAGTGAAAACAACAATCTACTGATGCCAAATGCTGTCACTTTGACTCAAATATCTCTTAAGCAAAAGTAACAAGGGTCATCTGTAGGCTTTTTGTGCAATAGAAATGTGGATATCTTTTTAGTGGTGATGAAATTTTGGTAGTGGGTAGGGGGGTGGGTCTGAGGCCAAGACCTATAGAGTGATCTCCCAAAATTGGGGTGTAATTTGGCCATTTGGAGACGTTTATCTAGGGCTTAAACATGCATGAAATCCAGGGATTGGTTGAGAGTCATCGGCCTTGCGGCATGTATTTTCTATGGTGGATGGCAAGGCATGGCATTGAGGCAAAGGATTTGTACTGCGTCCAACCTCAATTATGTGATCCTCAGTTGTTACTGGATGACCTCAAACTGAAAGGCCTGGTCCCACTATCTAGTAATGACCTCTGGTTGGCAGTAAATTCCATGTTTATCTGGCAAGATGACAGTTATGGTAAAACTTCAAAAAGTACTCTCCAATTCACAGTTGGAGTTTTCCTTGATATGGACATTGGCCAGCTGTGTAGTAAATTAACTGACCATATATGCAATTTTGGTATTCACTTGACCATACTTGGTTTCATTTGAAGGTTTGTACTTTCAACTAGCAATGTTTATAGGTTTCAAGACATTTTCTTCTTCTTAGGACTCTTAGTTGAAGGAGTACTAGCTGAACAACAAAACTCTTTCCTCAATAAATATTTGTTACTGAAACATAGTAGATAACAAATAGTGAATGCTTGGTATAGTATTCATCACAAAACCTATGATAACACCCTTAGCCTATGTATATTATGCTTCTTATATGATGTGACAAATAAAATATAGGGTAAGACAAATGACTCTATATTAATAGGTAGTCATTTGTCTTTTCACACTATATTTGATTATCATTAAAGACTACTGACAACTAAAATCATACACGGAACTGATTTCCTTTACACCAAGTTGACTGAAACATATGCATTTCCCTTCTAGAAGTTGGAATGCCCCAAATTACTAATACACCCTAAAGAAGAAATGGTCTCGGAACCTGTGCCCCCAGGTCACACCATGTCGACCTTAGCTCTTCCTCAATAAGTTTTGGCCGACAGTCGAAGGACGTTTACCGCAGCCTCTGTCTATTTAGCAGCAAAAATTATCTGAGATTTTGATTACGGACTTGTGGTCATCTCATACGGAATCTCCTATTACGATACAAATCTATCTGGGATAGTATACTGGATTATATATGAATTTATAACGCTCACTTCGGAACGAAATAAACGGAGACTTTACGCCGTCGGAGAGCTCTTGTGTTGGATCCTTTTTTGCCCGCCCTTGCGGGTCATGTGATTGTGTCCGGGAAAATAAGGTAAACAAAGGCAGCCCTTGACGCAATGTTGTGCTTTGACTGCCTTTGACTAAGATGTGTGAAGTTTGTCTTGTTATTTTGTTATCGGGCTTGTCGTTAACAATTTATGTGGTTTTGTGTGGGCGTATTATTTTTATTATATGCTTGTGGTATACTTATAAAAAAGATGTGAAAACTGGTTTGGAAAAATTACTGTAACCGTCGTGACTCAGTTACGAGTTGGTTTTTGTGTTCTGACATTGCGTACCGGGAGACCTCACGGCACGATGGTTATTTTTCTTACGGTTTTCATTAGCGCACGCGATCCATTAGCATCTCACGCTCACCCCGTTCATATGGCGCACACTTGCGTTCGCTGCCCTGCCTCCATTCATTGGTGGGAACCCCCATCCTTATGTATCCAACACAGGCAATGTTCCCGCCACCCACAGGTGCGGCTCTTTATGTCTCGGACTTACGGATGCTAAGTGGGCAATCAGTGAGCATGGGTAAGCCGCTCGTGTTGCGTACACGGGGAAGGGGGGGTAGCAGTGGGCTCCGGCCCAGGGTTCGTCCAAGGAAGCCGCTGCTGCTCTGGGTGATCCCGAAGGTGCGAAGCTTCGGATTCTTCGCGGCATGTGATTGGGGGTGTTCGGGCCGCCCCGTCGGCGCGCCTCCGGCGGCTAGCTCGCCTGAGTTCAGCCCTTAGGGGCGCTCCGGTGCAGCCTAGCGCGGTCTGCTCTGCCAATTCCCCTCGGGGTTGGCGGCGGTAGACGTTCCGGGTTATGGTGAGTGGGTGATGGGAGGCCAAGGTAGCACCGGGCAATCCATCGCCGTTGTGTTCACACCTAAACGTGGTTGCGCGTACCGGTTTGTCTTCGGGCCTTCGACGCGACCACGGTTGGCCATTACTTCGGGGTGTATGTCTCGGCAAACCCTGGGCCTTGGCCCGGGCTTCCCTTTGCGGAACGCCACAGGCGTTGAATACGCTCGCTGCACCCAGCATGGACTAGCCTTGCTAGTTAGGCAGTGCCTTCCCAGCCGGCGCCGCAAGCTACTCCGGGCCCTTCGGGGCTTTGGGTAGCGCGTGGCGCTCCGCTGGCCTCCGCAGATGCTCCAGCTGACTAGGTCGGTCAGGCCTTTCATGCGGGTACGCCTGCTGCATTAGCTAGTGCTGGCCTTCCGGCACCGGTCTCCGTGGCGGGTCCGCCCATGGTGGGGTACCCTGTGGGTGTCCCTGCCTCTGGCGTTCTGGGGGCGGCAGGCCTCGTGGCCTACCCCTGCAGGGGCACACGCACCCGCCGCAGCCTGCCGTATAGGCTACGAGCTTCCCGTTAGGGCTTACCGCCCCAGCGAGCTGGACTGCTGGGTGGGACAGCCTGGCATAGTCTTTCGACCGGGGGACTAGCTGCGGGAGCCCCCCCAGGCTATTCCCTATAGAACTCCGCGCCTCCGCGGTCGGCTGCCCAGCCGCAGGCACCAGGGGCTGTCGGGGCTGCTTCTGACGCTTTTTTTCGAAGCGCGCAGTGCGCCGCTGCTGCAGCAGTTTGTCTCCCTTATGGGAGCCGCTCAAGCTGCCGCGGTACAGCCTGGTACCAGGCCTGGGCAGGGCGGTTTTGTACAAGTCCAGACCCTTAAGGCCTTAGTGCAGGGACTTGGGGTGTCGTCCCACGCCTTCTCGGCCTGTACCCTCTTCAGGGTCGGGCGGGGTGCAGTCGAGGCCCCATGGTCCTGCGGACCAGCCCACGCCAGTTGGCTTGGTCCCGCGGGGGGCTCTGGTGTCGCCGCCCAGGTGGAGTCGCCTGGCCTTCCACCGCCATCCGCTGTTTTCGTTTGGCACCGTCCTCCCAGGACTCTTACCGGCCACAGACCTCCGATGTTTCGGAGGACAGCGCTGGTGGGATGGAACTCGGGCTCGGAGGAGAGTCAAATGGGTGATGCTCCTTCGCAGCCAAGCCATCGTCGTCCGCGGACAGATCGGAGCCGGAGGAGGTGGACTCTCTTCACGCGTGCACCCCTCAGGTGCTGAGCAGGCGGCAGGAACAGGATAGGAATAGGACGTGATGAGATCTCCAGCGGCGTGCGGAGGAAGGACAGCTCAATCCGGGCTTCCCTATCCTCCCTCCGGAACGAGTCCAGGCGTTGACGCTTCGCACAGACTGTTGGTCTTCTGTGGAAAGCGCTCCGGGGAGGTCATCAGAAGCTCTCTAATCGTACCCGGTGAATGAAAACTTTCGCCAGGGTCGTTGAGAAACTGTTGAGGGACTTGACTCTCATGAGGACTCCGAACATCGATCTTGACCTAGCAGCCCAGTTGCGACGGGTAAGGCCGCCCCGACTGCGTTCTCCCCCTATTGGGAGGATCTGGCAGGACCTAGCCTGGCGGAGTAAACCTTGGCGTCAGGATGGGCGCTTATCTAGTCCTCGCCCACGACCTCAGATTCTCGTTGGGCGAGGGCGGGAGTTTTCTCCTCGGAAGGATCCGAGCTTTGGACTGTCTAGCCCGCTAGGACTCGGGCCAGACGGACGGCTTCATGTCGTTGGCGCGTCGCCTGAGTTTCCTCCGGCGCGAGAATGCCTGCTTCACTCTGAGTACCCTGAGCGCCGATCTAGCATCGCGAGGTCTGTAAGGCCAAGCCCGAGTCACAGGACGTCCTCTTCGGAGGTTCGTCCGGTATGTTGATGCACGCTTGCTCAGCGGAAAGGGTAGTAGAGTCGGAGCAGGCACTCAAGGAGCTCAGGCGAAGATCTCCAGGGGCTCTTCGGCTAAGTAGAAGAAGAAGCGCTCGCGCTTCTCTTCTTCCAGCGTGCGCCAAGCAGGCGACCAGTCAGACACCACCTCAGCAACCAAGAAGCCCGCTTTTTTTTTTTTTTTTTTTTTTTTTTTGTTTTTTTTTTTGCCCGGCCACTTACTTCTCAGAAGCCCGGGGCCAAGCCGAAAAGGCTCGTCCCCCTCAAAAAGCAAGTCGCCTGGGAAGGGGAAGAAGCCTTGTCCTGAGGGCACGGCGGCCCCCACCCCCCCCCCCAGCGGGTTCTACTTCGGGAGGGAAAATTACCACCTCGGTGGGCGGTAAGCCTAAGTATATTTGTGCGGGAATGGCCCAGCCATTTCTCCCGACACCTGGGGGCTGAGTGGGTTGGCGGGGCGTGGGGGGGTAGGGTACAGAATAGAGTTCACCGCCGTACACCCCCAGCGACATTCAACGCCTGAGACCTACCCCGCTTCAGGGGAGCCGAAGAATCAAGTTCTTCTGGCCGAGGGCTCGGCCCTCCTGGCGAAAGGGTCTGCCATTTCCAGTCGACCCCCCCCTTCACGGAGGGGGTTCTGGACGACCGGGGATTGGCGTCCATCCTGAACCTGAAGCCGTTGAATCAGTTCATCAGGCCGAAGAAGTCAGGATGGAAACTCTCGCGTCATTCCTGACGCTGTCATTTTGAAGGGGGACATGGGGTCGTCATTTGGATATGAAAGACTACCTGCAAGTCCCAGTCGCAAAAATCACGACCGACGCTGGCTCCGATTCCAACCGAGGCCAGTCGTACGAGTTGACGTGCCTCCCCTTCGGACTGTCCACACCTCTCCCAGGGTCTTAACGATGGTGACCCGGGAAAGGAGGCGCCCTTACACTTCAGGGTAACGGGGGTCAACATATGCATGTAAATGGACGACGGGCTGATCTACGTCCGTCGCCCCAGGCGACGGCCCCCGAACCGAAATGCGTCAGTCTTACCGGTTCAGGTCGTGCGGAGGTTGGGCTTTATTGTCAACTTCGACAAATCGAAGACTTTCCCCCTCCTAGGACCTGAGGTATATGGGTGCTCGGCTGACCAACTGCTTCCCGGCATTGCAGAGCCGACGGCCCGCAGAGCGGGTGGATGTCGTGGTTCAGGCTGCGACCGTCCATGGCGCTGCTTAAGCAGGCCCCCGCTCGAGAATGGCTTCGCCTTTCCCTCGGGGCTTGATGGCCCAGTCTCGTCGACATGTCCCGTTTAACTGTCGCGTTCACATGAGGCATGCTCAACTGCACCTCGGGAGACACTACAGGCCGATCAAGCACCCAGATTCCCGTCTGTTCCCTATCAATGCAGGATCCGGGAACACTTGGCATGGTGGTCTCACCGCCCCAACACCTGACTCAGGGAATCTCCGTCCCTGCTTTCCTCCCGTCGATATGGTCATCACGACGGCCGCGTCGAAGTTAGGGTTGGGGGGGGTTTCACCCTAGGACAAGTGCCTCGGACGTGGTCCCGGAACGAGGCTCAGGCCCATGTCAATCGCCTCGAAAGTGGCAGTGGAACGCACCTAGCTCACTTCGAGCGATGGTGATCCAAACGCCAGTGTCCTAGTACAGTCGGACAACTCCACGTGGTGGCCTACATCAACAAGCAGGGCGGGGGACTCGGTCCCGTCCCTGTTGTCTCGCGCCATGATGCGTTATCATAGCGTGGTGTCGGGACCGGGCCATAACGATGTCGAAGTAAGTACACATTCCGGGGGCCGGCGATTTTCTGGCCGACGATCTGTCTCGCGGCGCCAGGATGACGGCCCCCTCGGAATGGAGACTGAACCGAGAGTCGTGCGGGAGATCTTCGAGCTGAGTATATGTTCTCAGATCGCAACTGTTCTAGCAGCGAACATGAGTCACCAGTCCCTCTGTATGCACCCGGACTCACGACCCGGGTGCTTACGCAGTCGACGATCTGGCGATAGACTGGACGGGGTTCCACGCCTATGACTTCCCGCCGATTCCGATTCTCAACACGCCGTGGTGGTTGAGTTTCGAAAGTCGGGCGGGAGGCGTGCCGAGTCATCCTCATCGCTCCCTCTTGGCCGAACACACCTCTGGTTTCGTCCGATGGTGGATCGATTGGCGGGCTCTGCAGCTGCGTCTGCCGGACCGTCCGGACCTCGTGTCCCTTCCGGACGGATGGGCAAGCGCCAGTCTGTCGCGGGAGCACCTAGCGTTGGACTCCGTGGCCATTATCCGGCAGCGATGCCGAGCTTCTGGCTTTTCGCTAGAGTGCTGCCTAGCTTCATATAAGCGGAAGAAGGAAGTCACCATGTGGACGCTTACAGTATGCGTCTTGGACCCTACTTCGCTGGTGTGAGCGATGAGAGGTGTCTCCGACTCAGGCATCTGTAGCCGAGATCGCTGACTTTCTCACTGATCGCTTTGATAGCGGATTGAAACTTGACTGTTAGGAACTAAACAAGGTCCGCATCTTAGCGACCCATAGGGGTTTCGACGACGGATCTACCATTATGACGATGGCTCGATCCGTCCCTCCTAGAGGGGATGTTTAATACCCGACGCCTCGGCCAGGAAGACGGTCCCCTCCCTGGGACCTTAATACTGTCTTAGGAACTTTTTCGGAAGCCCCGTTTGAACCGATGGCTGAGGCATCACCTAAAACATTGGTCACCATTAAGACGTATTTTGGGTCGCTCTCGCCTCTGGAGACGATGCTCGGAGATCAAGAATCTCTATGTCAGCGTAACCAGAATTCTCTCGCGACAGGGTCACAATTGTTCTTAAGGCCGATTTTTGGCAAGAAAGAGTCATCCCATTCGACACTCTTACAAGTATCTTACCCCGAATTGATGTCACTCTTCGGTGCGGAAAGATCGCCTGTGGTGTCCGTTCGGGCCCTTGAGTACTAAAAACGTAAAACTATGTCCGATCAGGGGCGACACGAACGAACTCGTGTTTCTTACACACGCTTCCCCCACGGTTCCGCGTCAAAAGCGACAATGCTAGATGGGAATTAGCGCTTGTAATTAATGATTCCAACGCAGTGGTAGGAGCCTTCACAAGGCTGAGCCGAGATTCGGTTCGTAATATCTCGTCGTCATGGGTACCACCGCGGAATCAGTATTGCCGAAATTTGCGAAGCTATGTCGTGGAGAGCTCCCACAACGTTTTCGTCAGTGTACTAAAGAAACGTACAAACTCCTCAAGAGAACGTTTTGCGAAAGATGCACTACTGCAGAAAACAACACTTAAAACTCAACTTCACTATACATAAAGTCTCCTATCCGGTGCACTGATGTGACGCTCGACCCGGAGTATTCCGTTGTCAGGTGCGCATCTTTGTCCCCGATTTTTATGTTAATGCCTTTAGGCCTTTTAACATATGTTACTTTATGTTAGTGTTAGGTCATTGCCTTTGGCTGAACTTTGTTGGCTGCTCGGAAATATCATGCTCCCCCTCCGACTGAGGAGTTCAGTTCTGGTGTGATTGAAAATATTCATTCAACGGGTTAATGCATATGTTTCAGTCAAACATGCGGGTAAAGGAAATCAGTTCAGTGTAATGATTTATCAAAAACACATTGTTTTATAAATCATCTAACTGAAGCCTGATTTCCTTTCAATGTTGACTTCCCACTTCCAGGACCGCCCCACAGCATGATATGTACGCCACGTCCGTGTGTGCTTGAGCCAAAACGGAAATAAGGAAGAGCTAAGGTCGACAGGGTGTGACCTTGGGTCACTGGTCGAGACCATTCTCTTTAGGGGGTGGTAATTAGGTAATTTGGGGCATTCCAATTCTCAGAAGGGAAATGCAGATGTTTGCGTTCAACATTGGAAAGGAAATCAAGCTTCAGTTAGATGATTTAGAAAACATACTGGGTTTTTTTGAAAATATAGGGTGGGATGGGGATGAGGTTTTGGGAATGAAAGGGGAGAGATCGGGTGTTGGGAATGTGGGAAAGGGGGAGATGGTGTTGGGAAGGGGAGATGGGATGTTGGGAAGGGGAAAAGATGGGTGTTGGGAAGGTTAATAAGATGGGATGATGAGAAGAGGAAAGATGGGGGGGTGTTGGTGGAGGGGGTATTCCGCAACCGCGTCCCACTGTAATTGGAGGAACATCAAAAGTATTTGAAATGCCTATGATTTCAAAAAGTATTTTGTTTCACTTTTTGCTGGCAATGGCTGACCTACTTTAACCGATACATATAAGTGAGGGTGGGTATGCAGGCGTAGTTGATTGCTGGTGTTTATAACACTCAACCTTGTTAAATAAATGAGAGATTACACATGCATTGTTTTAAAACTTCTGGATTGATAGAAATGAGAGTTTACAATATGCATTTTTTTGTAAACATGACTTCTTAATGAATTTACCAAACATGCTCGTTGTTACTATTTAATACAGCTCAATCAAAGTAGTACCAGCTGGTATGAGTAAGTAAGGAGCACCAAGAAGCTTTGGCGAGCCAATAAAAGTCCCAACCTAGGCATGGTACCAGGATGTCAGGTGAGTTCTTTCTCAAGTAAGTATGGCCTAAAGAGGGGGGGTTTTGCAAACAGGTAGTCGTACTTCCACTCCACTGCATGCTGTGCAGTAAATGTACTGCAATGTCCCTTCACTTCCGCTGCACTATAACTCGATTTACTGAAGGTCAACCCAGGTCACAGCTTGCTTGTATGTGCAGTAAATTGCAAAGGACATTGCAGTAAACAAATAGGATGTTGCACCCACTGCATATTGATGCATCATCAGTTAAAATAATTTTAACATCATTGCAGTACGGCATTGCCTTGCAGCATAATGCAAGTGATTGCAGTAACAATTTTGGTAGGCTGCATTGCAGTACTCCACTGCAATGCAGTGAAGTGTGGACCAATTAGCTAATCGTATGTCCTTTTTTGGTGTTAGCTTATGTCACGGGAGAGAAGGGAAGAACTGCAAGAGAAGGGTGTGAGGTTTAGTGCAGATTTGCACTTGAAGGCCACTGTGCAGTGCCATATGATGGCCTATCTTTTCTGTACGAATATTTACATATAGCATAGAGAAATAACACAAAAAACTGCTTAAAACAACATTTAATTATGATTTAAATATTTTCATGATTTGCCTTTCAATTGAGAGCCTTTTTTTTATAAAGAACATTATGATTATTGTCCAGTGGCATACCGATGCAGTCGACCCAGAGGGAGCAAAATCTCCAAGTCGTCCCACCAGAGGGGGCAAAATTCTTAAGTCGGCCCAGAGATTTGCTCCAATGAAATCTGAACTCAACGAAATACGCATGCAAAGATTGAAAATTTACTTTGTTTTTGCCCAAATTTAGGCTGAAGTTGGTCAAAATTCCCCGAAAAAGAAGAATGAAAATATATATTTTAGGCCATATCGTCCCGCTTTTCCGAACCCAGAGGGGGCAATTTTTCCCCCCCACGCCACCCACCCTCCGTCGTACACGCCACGTGAGTGTCCCAATTACATAGCGTATAGATCACAATCTTTGGCGGCTGAAGCTCACCACAAATTCACATAACACAAAACCTTCAATATGGCCCCAACAATTCACATGCAATTTCACTGGATCTAACATGGTACAACCCTGAATGACCAATACAGATCTTTCATATTATACCTTTAATTGTCTTTCATGGACAAAGTGATGTTACGCCCAGGTTTTGTGTTGAAGTTTAAAATTTGCACAGCCAGTCAAAGGAAGTCTTTCAAGTACCCATTGAGTAGCTGGCCTATACCTTCCACATGGGTTACCATCCACATCCAAAAAACACGGTATCACACCTTGGCAAATAATACTACCAGGCTTTGAAGTACAATTTTAGAATTACATGCACTGGTTAAATGCACCAGTGCATGTAACTTTGAAAATTTATGTGCGCAGTGTGAAAGTTACATGCACCGGCTAATGTAAACATGTGAATACTGATATTACTAATATTCATATTAGACTCAAGTATGTTTAGGCAATTTACAGTCGGCTCAAATTTTATTTAACATTCAATTACATTCTAGCTGAAATTGTATATTTTATGGAATCACAAAGCTTTAATTTTCATGGACATGCCACCCCAAATTAGGCATTTGGTAGGGCAGTATTGTGAAGGTATTTCCAAGTAGCTGTGGAGGTGCTCCATTACTGGTGGTATCCATGTATACCTTTCAGTCACCTGGTAGGCATTTTCAGAGTATAATATATGATTGGTACTGTTTATGAAACATGGTCGCCAATGACTCACTTGCTTACATACTTCACAAGTAGTATAGCTGTAGGTTCTGTATCAAGGTACCCTTGGAGTAGATCTAAGGGTATATAGCCTAAGCCCTGGGTTACACTGTAAAGGTCTGTTCGTACTTCCATTGCAATGCCGATATATTGATCACTTTCTACTGCAACTTGATGCAACCCACTGCAATGCAAGTTAAAACGAATTTAACTTTGTTGCAGTACTGCATTGCAGTATGTGCAGAGACTGCTATCCAGGCAATGCAACACACTGGACTGCAGTGCAGTGGAAGTCTGAACAGACCTTAAGAATCTGGCAGTATAACTTCAGTGATCTTTTATAGAGATTTTGGGGTGTAGATTTTACTACAATTTTTTTCACCTAATTTATGTAGCCACACCCCCCCCCCAAAAAAAGAAGTTGTCTAAATTTGACATACCAAAACTATGTTGACATCACCATGGAGGGTTTATACTCGCAGCCATAATTTTTCATGCAGTCAGATAATGTGCCATGTTGTTAGGCATGTGAATGTACTTGCCAACAGAAATGTCTGTAAGCAGACATATAACCACCTAGCCTATGTTCTTTCAGCATTGTGTAGTAGCATGCTTCCTGCAAGCATGACACCATGGATGAGCCCAATTCATATACCAGAAAAGTTTTGAAAAACTAAAATCTATTGATATACTACATGCATTCTTACATGATTCCTGACACCTATAGAGGATATTACTGTGTGAATTGAGACCTACAGTATCCTTCCTGTATTGCAATTTTTACCCTTTGCCTGGTGTTCCTCGATTACCTCAATGCCGTCCTTTGTGCCCACTGTGAGCAGCTTGTTTTTTTTTTTTTTTTTTTTTGAATGATCCAACTAGTAACCCTCATCCAGGCCCTTCCCCGCAAGTGGAGCCTTGGGGAAGGTACAAAAATGAGCAAAGGATTCTGGTCGCCAGTGACGTCATATGGTTGGGCGTACCGATGCTAGCGTGGGACCGCTACTAGGCGTGGGCGCACCGAAATTTTTAATGTGGCAGTAGGGGTGTCTGATGGCTTTTTTGAGCACAAAAAATGCACTAGTTGGATCATTCGTAAGTATACATGTATAAAATAGAATAACTTCACAATTTTGGTGAGTATAAACCACCTAGCCTATGTTCTTTCAGCATTGTGTAGTAGCATGCTTCCTGCAAGCATGACACCATGGATGAGCCCAATTCATATACCAGAAAAGTTTTGAAAAACTAAAATCTATTGATATACTACATGATTCCTGACACCTATAGAGGATATTACTGTGTGAATTGAGACCTACAGTATCCTTCCTGTATTGCAATTTTTACCCTTTGCCTGGTGTTCCTCGATTACCTCAATGCCGTCCTTTGTGCCCACTGTGAGCAGCTTGTCCTTTTCCTCCTTTGCCCTGTTTTACTCCTTTGCCTTATGTTTAGATGCTTTCCCTCCTCCTTGTCCTTCAGGTGTTAGCCTGGTCTTCTGGACAGGAGTCTTCCTGTCTCAGAACAGAAGGTGTCACCATACCCTCAGGGGTCTCTACTTCTGGAGGCTCCCTTCACTTGCAGGTGGCTGTGTTTTCTTTGAGTCACCACCGCTTCCCCCTGGTCTACCCTGTAACCCCCAATCATTATCAGGCCTTCAGTCCGTTCCAACACATCTTTTATCATTTTCTGTTGCTCCAAGAGGTTTCTCTCCCGACATACGTTTCTGTCTCCTTTCCTAAGTTGATTTCTCAGGATATTGTGACACCCTTTTTTGAAGCTGTGGGATAATTTTTCTTGAACTACTGGGGTTCTCCATGAGTCTTAGCTTATCCCCAGTGAATGAGCAGATGTCAGGGCGATTTCCCAAAAGAAGATCAAGCAAATGCCAGTGAGAATTCATCTGAAAGAGAAGAAAGAAATGAAGTTGGACATGATACATTTTGCTGTTTACACATATGGCCTAGAGAGTTTGTATGTCATGTTATATCATGCATTCAAATAACCCCAGAATTCAAATGTGCTTCAACATTGTTCCTCAAAGTTATGCCTAAAATGTTACAACAATTGGCAGAACAGACTAGAAAAAAATATTTAAATTTTGTAATTGGACCCCTTTTCCTTTTGAGACAGATGCATTGTTGACTGATAATGTAATAACAGATCAATTCTTACTCCCCATTTTCATGGAATTGATCAGTCCCAAAACAGGGGGGGTTGAGTCAATCCCACAATTGCACAAACATTTTTTTGGGAAATTTCACCTCAATAGGGTCATGATTCCATAAAAATCCTATTCTTAACACCTAAACACCCCCTACTTTAATGCTCATTTTGGCCACACAAGTATTATATTGGGGATTTTTTATCGTGATTATGAATGTCTTGTGGTCTTAACTTTTGGAACACTTTGTGTATCCCTAAGTCCTGCCATGTTTTTAATAACAGACATATTTGCACATTGCTATGCATCATGGGATTGGCTCAAAACTCCCTCTGTCCAAAGTTTCCTTCCCACAATTCTGTTATCACTGTGAGAGTAATTAGCAGACAAAAATGTGTATCCATTTTGAAATCAGGACTAGCTTACGAATAGTTGGCAGGGCAAGAGGGCTCGATACAATCACCTTTCGTGAGCGCAATTTATTTTAATCCTGTTTTGGGGGAATTTTGGTCAATTTCACGGCTGTTATTTAGGCCTTTTAATTTTTTTTTGTCGAATTGGATTCTTAAACGTAGTTGCATGGTAGTGAATTTAAAATGATACATTGCTTTTAAAATTAGTGACAAAATAACATGTTCTATTGGCCTTTTTGGTTTTACTTTAATAAGTTTTTCTTACAGCCCATTAAAATATCAGCTGTTTTGGGCCAAAATGGATTGATTTTGACATAAAATGTAAAACGAAGCATTAAAAAAAATTTTTTGATTGTGGTGATTTTTTAAGGTTATTTGCAGAAAGGAAAACACCTCGCCTGACGACCAACCCCTGAGCACTTAAAGGCCATTCAGAATTTTGAAATATATTTTGTTCGTGTAGGTTATTCAAAGTCACCCTTAAAATGTATACAGGGGATTTTCTGTCACCTTATACCAGGAAATTTTACGTGAAATTTTCAGTGTATGCCATTACATTTTTATAAACAATTAATGAACATTCAAACCTAAGCAAAGTACTCAATAATTGGAAGGCTTGGGATCTATCAAATGGTAAGAAACCTGATTTGAAAAGGCTATTGCCTGGAGGCACTGAATTATTTTGGTCAATTTCATTCACTCTGTCCCAATTGACCATTTTGACAGAAATTTGGGTTCAATTTCAATTTGTTAGCTCAGTTTTAATAAAGAGGTTTGGGTAGTGTACTAGAACATGATTTTCTAAACAAAATATCCCCGTATCTTGGTGCCTCATGGCCAATAGGTCACAGCCCATGAACACCTAGATAATCATATGTTTCAGTAATTTCTCATATTTGTAGTCAACGTCCTGATCACCATTACACCTACATTTTCTGGAATATTAAATGGCACAATTTTAGCAACACAACAAGGAAGTACTCCCTCTAGTGCAACATTCGGGAAGTTTGGGGTGAAAAATGTTTGGCAAGTGTTTTTATTTAAACGTGGGATGAGCCAATTGGGTAAACTGCTAGAAAACAAATGATCAAACTGATGGGGGTATGGATTAACCATACATTTTCTTGGAATAGTTAAATGGCACACTTTTACAACACAAAATGAGAGGTACTCTCTAAGAAGAAAGTATGGAAGTTTGGGTGAGGTTTGGGCAAGTGTTATTTAACGTGGGATGAGCTCCAATTGGGTAAAAAACGGCTAGAAACAAATGATCAAACTGATGGGGGTATGGATTTCATGAATACCCCATTGGGAAACTATCTGGAAATACACACACGAAGAAACTGATAAGGTTTATAAAAGCCCACTATCAGCGATGTTCTTCAAAATGTAAACGAATCGCGCTCCCATTTTTCACATCAAATTGCAAATGTTTTTTGTCAATTGGAAATTGTTTTGTAGTAAGATCCTGGTAAGTGGCTAAGTGTATTTATCAAGAAAGGATTTTTACTCTTTGTTTACTATAATCGAGGCTCCGACTTTTTTAGGTCTGGAAAGTGTCACAAATGGTATCTTTAAGACCGCTTAAAATACCGAAGTGTCAGTTGTTTACAAAAACCGTGATATTAATGTGTTGATATGACCTAACACAAGTGATTAAGAGACAAATGGGCATGTTTTGAATTTTTTGGGAAAAAAATGGACCTATGGGGCTTTAACATGAGGAGAAACAGGTTCCAAATAAAAATAATTGTCATAACTGACTCTGTGGAAAGACGTAGGTAAATCTTCTACATACAGTCTAAAGCAGTGGCGTAGCCGCTTTTTTCAGGGGGGCAAAGGGGGGGTCACTATATTTTCAGGGGCAAGCATATATTTAAAATTTGTTAGTATAGTATATGGCCGATTAAATTACTAATTTTTCAGGGGGAAAGGGGGTCATATTCCCCACGGGGTGGGGGGGGGGGGGGGCTGCCTCCCTCTGGCTACGCCCACGTGATCTAAACTAAATCGTCTGCAGTGATAGTATGATTTCAGATGGAATACACAATGCCACGCTAAAAAGTTATTTAAATTTGAATACTGATCTGATTGTCAGAATTTGTGTTGGATCCAGAGATTTTAAATACATTATTAAAAAATCAAGCTTACAGGATTTATCCAGGAGTGCCATGTTTTGGGGGTGTATAATGAATTATAATAGGGCGGTGTTGATATTAGAGTGTAGCGGGGCGCATGGCTACAGAGCGTGTAGCTCTGTAGCCATGCCGCGTATGTTCAAGGGTATTATGTTTGATAAGATTCCTTTTGGCAGGGGAAGTTTCTGGAGTTTTGTGTACATTCCAATACAAAACCAAATTGAAGCACAGCTGAAATTCACACCTGAACTGGATGTAAACCAAGTTGATGGTGTCAAATTCGGACCCAATGTTAACTTGGCATGCAAGTTCAAAATGTTTTCAAATTCATGCGTATCATGACACTGCTACTCTTACTTTTCACATGGCTATCACTAAGAGCATTTATTTTGCATTGAGTTGAATTTTGAAAGTTGAAAAAAACAATTTAAGATAAAAATAGCTTACCCCGATGCTGGTATGGATTTCATGAATACCCCATTGGGAAACTATCTGGAAATACACACACGAAGAAACTGATAAGGTTTATAAAAGCCCACTATCAGCGATGTTCTTCAAAATGTAAACGAATCGCGCTCCCATTTTTCACATCAAATTGCAAATGTTTTTTGTCAATTGGAAATTGTTTTGTAGTAAGATCCTGGTAAGTGGCTAAGTGTATTTATCAAGAAAGGATTTTTACTCTTTGTTTACTATAATCGAGGCTCCGACTTTTTTAGGTCTGGAAAGTGTCACAAATGGTATCTTTAAGACCGCTTAAAATACCGAAGTGTCAGTTGTTTACAAAAACCGTGATATTAATGTGTTGATATGACCTAACACAAGTGATTAAGAGACAAATGGGCATGTTTTGAATTTTTTGGGAAAAAAATGGACCTATGGGGCTTTAACATGAGGAGAAACAGGTTCCAAATAAAAATAATTGTCATAACTGACTCTGTGGAAAGACGTAGGTAAATCTTCTACATACAGTCTAAAGCAGTGGCGTAGCCGCTTTTTTCAGGGGGGCAAAGGGGGGGTCACTATATTTTCAGGGGCAAGCATATATTTAAAATTTGTTAGTATAGTATATGGCCGATTAAATTACTAATTTTTCAGGGGGAAAGGGGGTCATATTCCCCACGGGGTGGGGGGGGGGGGGGGCTGCCTCCCTCTGGCTACGCCCACGTGATCTAAACTAAATCGTCTGCAGTGATAGTATGATTTCAGATGGAATACACAATGCCACGCTAAAAAGTTATTTAAATTTGAATACTGATCTGATTGTCAGAATTTGTGTTGGATCCAGAGATTTTAAATACATTATTAAAAAATCAAGCTTACAGGATTTATCCAGGAGTGCCATGTTTTGGGGGTGTATAATGAATTATAATAGGGCGGTGTTGATATTAGAGTGTAGCGGGGCGCATGGCTACAGAGCGTGTAGCTCTGTAGCCATGCCGCGTATGTTCAAGGGTATTATGTTTGATAAGATTCCTTTTGGCAGGGGAAGTTTCTGGAGTTTTGTGTACATTCCAATACAAAACCAAATTGAAGCACAGCTGAAATTCACACCTGAACTGGATGTAAACCAAGTTGATGGTGTCAAATTCGGACCCAATGTTAACTTGGCATGCAAGTTCAAAATGTTTTCAAATTCATGCGTATCATGACACTGCTACTCTTACTTTTCACATGGCTATCACTAAGAGCATTTATTTTGCATTGAGTTGAATTTTGAAAGTTGAAAAAAACAATTTAAGATAAAAATAGCTTACCCCGATGCTGGTAGGTACGCCATTGAAAAGTACCACACTATGACTTGAACGGCATGAAAAATATAGTTTTATTTAATCTTTCCCTTGAATGGCCAGCGCCGATAGTGTGAAAAACAACCCATGTGCGCTTGGCCGGATTCGAACGGGACTTGTATTACAGCACGCGCTCTAACTGACGAGCTATCAAGCAGTTCGATAGAAGAGCGATAGATATCATCTATAGGTGTTAGGTTCGAAAGGTGTCTTTACTACCATTCAAAATGCATTGCACTTAACTATAGTCTTTACTACGTATAGTCTCACATTTGATCGATTTTACGCTGTGACAACGGAGATACAGAATGCTTGTGCTTTGCCGTCTTGTAGTTATAAACGGTACCGAGATGAATAGTTTGGTGTCACGGTCAGTTACCAGGTCACGTGTCAAGTATAAGGATCGTTGCTCTTCGGGGGCGACGATATATATAAATCCGACTATGTTTAAATCAAGTCTGTACATGGACTCGGCCAGAGTGCTATTATATTTTCCAAAAGACACGGTTTATTATGTCTAAACAGTATAAAATTTACCTTTTCCCTTACTGATTCAAAAACCGACGTACGATGACGATGGTTTGTTTTTTCCAAAGTAGGGATACGTACGTCATTTTTACATGGAATGGTCCCCGAAGCAAATAAAAACCAAATCATGCCGCTGACGTCATCAAATCTTTATTTTTTCCAAAAAATGGTGTGATTCCCATAATAAATTCCTTTTTAAGATTCAACATCTGATATGTTATTTAATATATTAATATTCATTGTCCCGCAGAATGTGAAAAGATGGGGTCCAGAAGGCTACAAACTGAAAACAAAGTAGCCGGCTAAATACCCTTTAACGTGGACTGTAATGAGCAGACGAATCCCGTTTTAGTATAGCAGGCTTACAAGCCACTTGTTGCGCGCGCGGCTCCCGGCTGCGGGGGTTTTGAGTCCAGCTCTCAAAACAGGTAGATGCTTAATGCTGACAGGCCTTTGTCAAATTTCAGATTTGTCCATGGACAGTTCTTATTGCTTTGACTAAAAATCCTCTATGTGCAGTATATGTGAAGAGAGTAGGTATATGGTTATGTCCTTAGTGCAGTGATCAATTATCAAAATGATGAGGTAATTACAGATTCATGTGCCCTAATGTTAATCAACAATTACAATAATTTGTAATGGTATTGTGATGATTGATTTATGCTGTGACTGAATCAGAACAAACAGGGGTCATTTTGAAGAAAACATGGGGTTTTTTGTACTAAATATGATCACAATTACAATATAATTGTTAAATGGCTATTGCGCGTGTGATTTAATGCTGTGACTGAAATCAGGGACAAACAGGTGGGCCATTTTGAAGAACCATGGGGTTTTGTACTAAATATGAATTATATACACTCATTATATTGTTGTATTTTTGATACAGTTGCCATAAATCTTGTAATTCCTTTCCCCTTACCTGGACAGTACTAGGATTTCTGGGGCTCACCACCACTAGGTTTAGCAGAGTCTCTAAATCCTTGCAACGATGGCCTCTTGTGACAGCAGGCCAACACAATTGGTGGGCAGAAAGATGATACGAGTTACAGTTTCATGAAAAACAGTCTAGAGCCAAAGGACATTGTCTAGAAATCAGGAGAAGTTCCGGCAGCATTGCTATGCATCCCTAGCTTCAGCAGTGTTCAGTTTTCTGCGCTATAAACACAATGAAATGCTGAATTGCTATCTGAAGCTACTTCTAGTTCAGGGTCCTCCCAGGGATAGAGTTAATGACCAGAATCTTGAGAGATTTTCATCCAATCTGAATGAACATAGTTCCCTTTATCTGATGCTGGGTTCACACTTCATATTTACAGATGTTAGCCAATGCAATCCTGTTTGACTTCCTTTACACACCAAGTGCATAAGCAGCAGGGTTTTTTCTATATCTTGGGTATGAAAAGGATTTGAAGGCTGAAATTTCAGGATGACAATGAGAAAAATACAGCCTTTCATCTTATATCAAAATCAATACTACTGGGTAAATCAGGGGCCCAAAGATGATCGGAACATGCACCTTTAAAGGTAAGCATGTTCAATCACAGTTAACGAGACATGGACATTTCCAGAAAGAAGCACCCCAATTTTTTTCCCCAACCCGGGTTTTTTGCATATTTGGAATGCTTACCAATGAATTAGATCGCACCTGAAGTGAATAAGCCAATAGGTCGTCTTTATGTAATAAGAGGATGTTTTAGTATTTTCGTGTATGATGAAAAATCAAAGCATGTTTTTCTATAGCGACGATTACGATGCAAGGCAAGTTCAAAACATAGTTTTTCTTTTTAATTTGTTTGGCCAATAAGCATTCAAAATGATCTCGGTAGGTGTTCTTCAACCGATCAAGTGCAAATTGAGAGAAATTTGTATCCTAAAAAAAATCTTCTGTCACTTTACCTGCTTATTTTTGTTTGTTTATTAAAAAGGGAACTCTTTTATCATGTACTGCAAAAACATGCCATATTCCATTAAAACATTGGTTTCAATGCAATTGATAGTGAAACTAGATTATTACATTTGTAAGTTATTTTTATGCCTACATAAAAGGTCCTTGGCTTCAGTCTGTTCATTCACTCTGGGAAATTAATGGGATTTCCCCAACTGTTGGTCTCTATTCAAACTTGTACTGTGGGTGGTATTTTTATTAACAGGTGTAATTAATTAATGGGTGTGCAGTAGTGCATAGTCCAGCAGTGCATTAACCCCTGGTATTACAAACCTACTTGTCTATCTAGACAAGTAGTCAGGTACGGTCGGGTATAGCTTATCCAGCTGGCAGTGAAAGGATGATTTAGAGGATACATAGAAAAGAGGGCAAAAATTAGAATGGTGATTCCACTCCTTGGGCAATTAAGCTTCTAGGAGAATTATCACGTATCAAGCATTCCTATTAACCCTATCACAGCTAAATCGCACCAACCCACTGTGTTAATTGAGAAAAATGCATGAAGTCCAGAAAGTAGCGAGACGTCATCAAACCAAGACTTATATGGGCACGAATTGCGGGCTGGCCAGCGACACCGCCGTAGCGTGCTATCCCTGGTCATGGGGCTGGGCCCAAAGGGCCGCTGGTTCGAGTCCCACCCGAATTTGTGACTTTTTCTTTGTTCGTGTCCCCCTCTTCCCTCACTCCTTCATTTTCCTCCCGTGAGATAGGCTAGAACCGACGTCAGGGTAGGGTTAATAAAACTTGGTGGTTAATATTGCTTCTCTGGCTTTGTGTTTCTTGTTTCTAATTGTTTTCTTGAATAATGGATGATGGCCCCTTTGGACTGTGAGTGCGTTGTATGTGCCTATAGGATTTTGAATTTGACCTTCAATAGCATTTAGCTTCTACCATCAAACTGCAAGTGTGTTTCCCATGATACTTGGTAGGAGTGTATGTATGTATGTATGAATGCCATGCTCTCATATCAAATACGAACACATAGGCTCAGATCGTAACACGCACCTTTAAGACCATGTCATATGTACATATCTTTAGTTTATCTGGCCCTCAGTTTTCAATGCACATGTACTCAGGAAGAGAAAACTGCTGGAAGTTGTTGATGATACCCAGTGATCTCTTTCCCTGTTTCTATGAGGTCCAGTGGATATCTTCGTCGGCCTGAACTAAGGAGTGACGTCACAACTTTCATGCAGTATTAAACGTGCAAATCGCAGTAAGCTGCAGCTGTAATCGCGAGCGCACAAAGTCAGCATATGCGATACTCGTTCACAATAGCTGCGTGAAAGCTATTACATCACTCCTTAGTTCAGCCGGATGAAGTAAAGAAACCAGTTGAAGGGTTGTAGTATATCTGGGGATTGTCAAAGGTATTATTCCCTGAAAAAACCCTTAATCTAAATCCCAGAGTTGGGTTGTAGACTTTATCACAAAGGAGTCTGGCATCAATTTCAAAACAAACAAGATAAAAGATACCCAATCAGATGTGTAGATTATCATGCATGGACCACATTTTAAACTTGCATCTTTTACATAATCATTGAATGCATTACCTCTAGTATGTAAAACATGTCAATTGGGCCCTGCAGGCAGACTGCCCATCTTTCTAATTCTGGTGTTTGGGCCAGACTCCATCTTATTGTGTCTGTGGGGGTTCCCACTCCGTCCCCGAACAGCATATGCCATACACATTTAGACTCCGGGTGGAGAGAGCAAGCAAGGAAACGTGCCTGGCCCAAGTGCACATACAATTTCTGCAGCAGGGCTGGACCCACAACCTTATACTATGATGCTAGTGCTGATCGCACTCTCCACATTGTGTGCACCTACATGGCCTTTTTCTTACTCACATGGTAGCCTATACAGCATCAACACCATGTCTCCGCGGCAGCTACTGCCACAGTACACTCTTGGCTTTGCGAAACAGTAGCTGCAAGATAGCTTACAAATGATACACATTTTATTAGTATACAGTGATGTGACAGCTCCACTTAGCTACTCCGCGGTTACGCACGATGCCATTTTGAAGGTGGATGACAATTTTCATGAAATGACGGCGCTATAACTTGTTCTCTGTTTAGCATTTTTTGAACTTTTTTTTAGGAAAATCACTCGAATCAAATTCGGGTCTCAACAAAACCCAATTTACTTGCCTGTAAAAAAATATAACTCTATGCCAAAAATATCTATAAAACAAAATTGGCCATAGAAATCCGCGCGCGCTGAGAGCCGGTGTAACCACGTAGCTACTCCACGACAGAGAGACAGCTGCTGTGTCCACTATCCGTCTATGCGGCACGGCAAAAAATCCACGGATACTTGCCGCGAGTGTCGTCTAGTTGTGTAGGTATCCATGTCTACTCGGTGGGAGCTATGTGGTAACTACCATGAAGAAATTGGCCGTGTATTCTGTATTGTTTTTAGATGAACGAATCAGTGTTTGCTTTTGGTAACTCCCATACCTGCTCTTGCATATTTGTTTCTGACGATTTTCAGATTGATATTGAAAGGTGTTGTTTCTGCAAGTGATTGGAATCTGTAAATCTCTCTTATTCATATGCCACTAAGGCCGCCCCTCCCTGGGGGTGGGGGGTACTCAGTGGAAAAGGGTAGGTACATATGTGCCGTCGAGTGGGTCACATTGTCATGCCTTACTATAACACTGGTCGTTCTTTCCACCAGCTACTCTAGAATTGGTCACTTTTTGAGGTAATTGCTACTATATAAATGGGTCAGTTTGCAATTTTGGTCGCATTTCACTATGAAATGGTTGATTTTTCCTATTTTCTCTAACATCACAGGAAAATGGTTGATTTTTCTGATTTTTTGGAAAAAGTTACTATGAAAATGGGCGATTTTGCTAGATTAACTATAGAAAATGGTGCGAAATTTCAAAGCCGACTATAGTATGGGGTCGAACTTCGGAACCAACTATAATAATGGGTCATCTTTTTGTATAATTTGTTCACTATAACCTGGTCGAATTTTTTACCCGGTGGACGCACACCGTACCCAATTTTGGGTCGATCCCCCCCCCCCCCCTGGGCCTCCATCCAGGTGTGTTTACTTAGCAACACTAAGCACTAAGCTATTTATTGGTTTCTTTCCTCCCTCACAGTGCTGGTCAGCTGTCTGAGAGTGAAGCAGAGTTAGATGGTGATCATAATGATATAACTTTAACCACATGCAATAGCAAGTAGGGGGCCACAGCCACACGAAGTGCCATCATACTGGTGGAGGTAAGCATTTTGGTTTGAATAGAGAATAAAGGTATGACTTTGGAAACGGTACTCTTTGATATGAAGTGAAACCAAGGTGATTCATTATTTACGTGGAAGAATTATGCCGGAGGCCGAGTTCTTCCACGCAAAAAAATGCATAGCCATTTTCATTGTCGTGTAGAGTACCGTTTCCTCAATCTATACTATTTTTCTTATTCTTAAACTATTTATACTTTGCTCAGGCCTGGAACAAAACGGCAAATATGGAAGCGCCTTGCCGGGAAATCTTGATGACGCGCGAGAAATCTCAAATTGTAGCAAAGAATAATGTATAATATTACAAAAACTGAATACAATTACAGCATGTACCTGTTTTGTTCTCCGTTTCCATTGTTTTTCATATTTTTTCCTATTGGGAAAGATTTCACCTATAGCTCAAACAATCATATTCCACTTTTTCCAATGAATTGGATGTCCACAAACATATCATAACATTAAAAATATCTTGGTTCCCAGATTTACTAACCTCCTACACTGATTGCCTATATTGACTGAATATTCCCAAAGGATATTCCTCCTCTGCCAATCACGTTCCTTGGCAAAAAATGACTAGAAATTGGTATTCAAAAAGGTCCCAGTCTTCATACTACCATATTCTGCTATGCTGCCAGATTAAATCTATAACCAATCTGTGGTTTCATATCTAGTACATGTACCACCCCCAACGTAGTTTGGTGGTTTAGATGTTACAAACCGCCGCAGCTAATGTTTGGGTGATTGTTTTTTTGGGATCGATGTATTGTTTTGGATTTCGAGGAATTTGCCCGATGGGGCGGCAGCCCCCGAGGGAAATTCCGAGAACCAAAACCCTACCGACGATCCAAACAATCACCCCAAAACAATAGCTGCAAGGTTTTTAACCTCATTCATAACTGTAAATGTACTAAAAACTTGTATTTCTCTAAGGATTTTCTGCAAGAAATTCCCCTACAATTCAGTTCAATGCATCATTTATTTTTTTTTTTGTCAACACTATAACTCCCTCTACAAAAAGGAAATCCTCCCGAGACAGGGATTTCCCCATACGTCATACTGTTTGACAACACCAGTTGACCAATCACAGCGCAGCTTTGAATACATCCGCAATTTTTATGCAACAACAGCAGGATTTGTTATTCTTGTTACTGGGCACGCTCCTATAAGTTTACCCGGGTTTAAGAAGAAATTTGACACGTAATAAAAGTTGTTCTACGGTGTCCATCGTGAGTTCCTGGATGTTTAATATCATACTACATATCGTTAGTCTGGAAAACGATATGTTTGCTGTCCAGATAATCCAAGTATCTGGCTAGTTTTTTCCACGTGCATTTTGTGAGCTTACGTGACAGGCACAGACTACACAAATGACACTGTCAGCCATGTTCAGGACATCGGGGTACCATGGTCATGAGGGTAATTTCCACGTGCTTTTTGTGAGCGACGTGACAGTCACAGACGTCAGACTACACCACCATGACACTGTCAGCCATGTCAGGAGACCATGCGGGGGGTGGGAACCATGGTCATGATGGTAAATGCATTTGAATTGAATGAATGCCTCGATCGATAGGCATGTCAGAATCATTGGCAGATATACGAATTACAAAATTAATTCTGGCCACACGAGTACATCAGAAGCAAATTCGTCTTCTGCATACACGGACGTGCTTCACTTCGTAGTTTAAAGGTGAGTGTGGCTCGGTTCAATGACGTGTAAACTAATGTCGATCAGATCCATGATCGTGATGATGTCGTCTGTCAGTCTTGGGAACTTTCTTAGGCTTATCATAAAATAAAACAGGGTTGTTTTGTATGCCGGTTCAAGCCTATAAGAAATACCCCACAATTTCTATTGATTAGACCTACTTTTTTTGTTTTAACATTAAATTTATTATGGGAAACCTATAGCCTTAGCCTAAGGTAAACTTTAATATAAACCAACCAGTGGACATGCATGCATGTACTCCGAATTAGTCTTAGAATCAACCTGCCTGGCCTGGTTCATCGTTGCACTCGCGTGATTATTCCTTCGTGCTTTTCGGATCCTACTTTATTTCTGTTCAAGAGGGCCTCTTATTATAATTTTTAATTAGGCCAATTAAATAACATCATCGAGATTTGAAATACACTAGTAGTTACGTTTGTAGTCAGAGCGTCATCAGGCATTGCCATGGCAGGGTTATGATTTGGGGAATTTCCACAGCCCCAGTTCACGCAATCATGCATCTTATACATTGCGTAAATCTGTCAGTGTCAGACTATGACTATAGTCATTGGGACTTGTTTGGAGTCTGTGCGCGGCCCACCATAGAGTAT
Source organism: Ophioderma brevispina (assembly GCA_023653785.1). Lineage (NCBI taxonomy): Eukaryota > Metazoa > Echinodermata > Ophiuroidea > Amphilepidida > Ophiodermatidae > Ophioderma > Ophioderma brevispina. The sequence continues at coordinate 45,704 of JAMKCH010003155.1, forward strand.
TATTATAGAAGGCGGGTGCACCTGAGCTAGCCTGTATTATTCAATGTTCATTATGAGCAATTACCAATAAATGGGCAATATCGATCGCGGAGCAAATGATTTTTCCGGGCTATACTAGCCGAAATTGTCCAAAATGCCAACACACCACCACGAGATTTATAAACAAAACATGGTTTGGTATACAAGACGATATTCATCGGGAAGGTGCAGGCAGGGTAGGATTTCAGCGAATTTTCCGGATTATGATATGATTTTCAAGCTTAGACTTTTAGTTAATATGCATGCCAAAGCTTTAAATTAAGTATACATTGCGTCATGAAATAATGTGCACGTCAAAGACGCGGAATGCGAAAAATACGGCAGAAACATTGTGCTTCCGTTATTTTATTTGCCCCTAAAAACATAACTGCCCAGCGGACAGCGCTACAACTTAGTTCATTGCATTTCTGAACTCTTTTCTTACCTGTTTTAAAGTGTTTAAAAAAACCCCCGGTTTGGCCGCAAAAAATAATTTGATCTATAAAAAATTGTCCTATTGTCACTTGCGTAGATATGGCGTTGAAGAGGTGTATTGTAGAATGTTAAATGAAAGTCACAGAAACGTAATCGGGTTTGCGGCAGACGAAGCACACAAGTGAAGAAAAGAAATTAAAGATGGCCGAAAAGAAATCGAGTGGCGCCCTGGGAAGACCTGCAAAAATAGTTCTCTGTCTACAAGACTTCCGGCGTAGGGTCACCCGGGTCATTTCTCGATATGATTTTGATAAGCGATGATCACTCGGCCGTGCAAGAGTCGCATAACACAAATGACATCAAGCCCTCTTTCAAGAGCGTCTCCAGTGGACAGTTCATTCACTGGGACAATGCGTAAGACGGCTGTACGACCACCTGAACAGATTAGATTTCTGGGAGCACCATCCTCTCATATTTACTCTATGCGCGGCCCGAGGGGATGCTCATAGTGGTTTTTTTTTTTGTTTTAAAATAGTATTATTAAATTAAAACTGCTGACTTGAGGGGTACAATTCCCTTTCGTAACGTGAGGGGGCCCAGCCACGGACGCATTCGCGCCACTGCATGACGTGTTTACTTGCAAATTCTCAGGTTCGAAAATCATCTTCGTTGCAGCTGCAACAGCAAGCCGTTTGTGGCTGTACAGCAAGGGCGGTGCTACGCTGGGCATGGGGGGACATGCATGCATGGGCAGTTCAAGCAATAAAAGCACCCCTCCGCCCCCCCCCCCCTTCTGGCTCTACTTCAAAGTGTCAATATGATTGTCCGCGTTAGTTTAAGTGTAGAATAAAAAAGTAAGTAAGAAAATTATAAACGACATAGAGAACCAAATGAGCGCCCCAGGACAATTGTATTGATTCATGGACTGAGATGATGACCCGCCATAACTCACGCGAAACTGGGCCAGGCGAGTTTGAGGGCATTGTTCAGTGAGATTAATTTCGCAATGAATTTTCATCCAGTCAGTGTGTTGTACTGTATAATTTCTGTTACCCCAGAGCACCACGTTACTTGTATATAATATTAGGAATGTTGTTCCTAGCAACTTGCCCTTGTTTTGTTGCATGTCATAAACATCATGGCTTCGCCATTTTCAGTTGCACACCGCTGCTTATCAAGAAAAACTATATCAATGTTTCAGGGCCAATTTTATTCAAATTTGAATCGGTAGTCTTGAACGTCACAAAAGCGAGTCATTGATGGAGTATGACATCAAACGCGGAGGTCATTGTGAGGTATCAATGACCCGCGTTGTAGGTGTGTATATTTATGTACAAAATTTTGATGGTAAGCGCATCACAGAAGTTATGAGTTCTTTTAAAACTAAAGTAATAGAAAAAGGTTATAGACTTCATGAATCGTGTATTTTTTAACACAACCTCATTGTCCCTTGTGTGTCAGCAGAGTATTCTTTGATGTGTTTATGTCTAAAGGGTGGGTATGACGTATGAAGGGGCTTCAAGCGGAAACCCTTATTAGTTATTCATTTCGGAATGTGTGTCTTTATTCTTCACTGATACTTTCTTGTGGGGCCGCCAGCTATAGCTGGCAGGACCACTAGCAATCCGTTGTGCGGTGTATGTATGTGGGGTGTATGTGTGTGTGTTTGTGTGTGTGGAATGTGTGTGTCACAATTGTTTAAGTTTTTTTTAAATTGACCTCAATGAAAAGTTTAATTCATGGAACCCAACTTCTTCCATAGGGTGCACAATGGATCCTCATATGTTGATGAGGTCAAGGTTCAGTTGAAAAGGTCAAAGGTCTGTGAGGTCAAGTTGTGAAAAATGGGCTAAAATGTAAAATTGATCTACATTTAAAACTTGAAGTTCCATTGGAACCAAACTTTGTCATAGTTGCACCATCGATCCCTCATATGTTTGATGAATCAAGGTCATTCCAGGGTCAAAGGTCATGGGCGCCCACATTTATATTCTTGAATATCGCGAGCTCGAAAGCGAGAACCATCGAAATTCTAGTTCTTCATTCATTCATTCACTCGTCCTCATTCATTCTTCATCATTCCTCATTCATCATCACAAGTAAACTTGTCTTTAGTTCTTAATATGTCCTACTAGCCCGCCGGAATAAGACTGTCTTGCTGGGAAGGTTTTTGTTTTTTCGCCGGCATTTTACATTAATCTTTAACCTAATTTTGCAATTTTTTATGGCTTAAATGCAACAAGAAAGGTTGCCACTACCAGTGAGAAAGTCAAACAACTTTTTGAATGCAAAGAAAGTAACTCAACAGATGTCTAAATTGCAATTGAACCCGGGTAGACCAATAAAATTGCATAGATTCCCACAGATATTTATGAATGCTTATCTCAAAAATGGTTAAGAATAAATATTATAGTCATTACATAGATGTGAACAGGGACTGCCTCTGGTGGAAATATGTAAATGCTGGAACAAATAGTTCTTAAAATTGTAGATTTCCAGTGTGTATTAGGAGTAAACATGGTATCTTTTGATTGCTAAATGTACTATCTAGAAAGGTTGTCGAGTGCCCACTTTAAATGACATTCTTCTTGTGGGACTCGAACCACAACCTTCAATCATGAGTCGGTCGGTCTGCCACTGGACCACACGTGCCCACACAAATAGTTCATAACAATGGTCTCTGCAGGTTTTGGTTTTGTTATGTCAGATTGACAGAGCTATAGTTCTTTTTGGACTGGTAGTTTTCTTGGATAGGACCCTCGTTAATCAGTTTGTAACTGCTAAAAGATTGTAATAATGTTGTTTTTGTTCCATTTATTTGTGAATGAATCTTCTGTGTTGCAGATTGGACCTAGAATGAAATTGCAGCTTGTTAAAATAGAGGAGGTCTTATTCGAAGGAGAAGTATCTATCATCATGGTAAGTTTTTATTAATGCATAGACATAGATTTGGCAGATGTAATTTATCATCAGTTTGGTACATTTCTTTACTCATAGCAATACAAACAACCAGAAACAGAGTAATGACTTCTCCTGTTTTTATCTGTTCTTGTATGTGCTCTATTCATATTCAAGCATTGAGTACAAATACTGAAAGGACCGCATTAAAGGAAATTGTCAAGATTTTGTCAAGCTCAGTTTGACTTACATTCAAAAATATAATTTAACATACTCACAATTCCCCGAAAAAAAAACAATTTGATGTAAAATTAACAAAATAGAGGCTTTTAATTTTTGCTTTTTTGACATACGAGAAAACGGGCGGATTTTGCACCACGGCTTCATGATCAAAGGCCAATTTTGCTCTCCTCGTGACGTGCCAAGTGACCAAAACATCGTGGTGACTCGAATGTTATTGCTGACACTGTATATTGATGATTAATGAAAGTATAATAAAATTAGAAATAAGTCAGAATGACATATGTGTTTCATTTCGTTGTGTTTTAATTATTATTGAATGGCAACACTGCGATATGATGGTTACAACGACGTAAATTTGGATGGTCATCACTTTGAGTCACCATTTGCACTGCGATGTGGATTGTCGGAATCGTTTTCGAGTAAGCTATTGCGGCGGAAATTAAAAGGGCAAATAAACGCACAAATGTGCGACAATTTCAACTTATTTTGAATTTATATGTAATATACGTTACTAAGCTTTCCATCCATACCAAATTTTCCAAATATTCAGATCATGACCTATTTTTTTAACAAAGTTATGCATTATGTCAAATTATACCTTGTTAGAAAACGGGAGTCAAAAAATGTTGTTTGGCGTATCATCAGCAGAAAATGGTGGTGTGTGTGGACCAGAAATCTGCCTATGAACATGCGGGAATCTCTTCCACCTGTCCAAAAACACCTCTCGCACACATGTCAAAAAGAATATTAATCAAAACGATGACAATGAGATTATCCGTTGCATTTAACTCCATTTCTCAGAAACTGATGCATTTTAGGAACTTAACACAGAATATTAGGAGGTGAGGTATGGGTGGGGGTTCATCTGGAGTCAGCTATCATCAGTTAATGTTTGGATTTATTCTTGTTTTCATGGAACTTTCTCATATGCATCAGGTGCAACCAGTGTCTGTATATTGTGTTACGTCCGGAATGTTCAATTAAAACCCATGCTTGTTTGAAATAATTTATAGTTCTTGGTGGCAAATAGAAGTTATAATTTGTTAGTTAATTTGCACTAGCGACCGACTGCTTCTGATAATTCTTGCTCGGCGATCTGTAATAATATGCCCTCAGGCAGTGTGCAAGTGTTCTTGGAGTCAACAAACCCTCGAGAATCAGTCTGGTGTCAGGATGAAGTATTTTCTCCAGTCGCTTCTACTTTTTGCTTGATCTGTGGACTTAGTTTTTACAGCGACCCTGTTGGTGAAGATTAAACGCAGTGTTTGGCGTTTGGAACTTTGAAATGATTCGACTGAATTTTCAACTCAACTTGTGTTTCGCTGACAAGCTTTTCAAACCACGCCTGTGGATAGCGTCACTGGCAGCCTTGTGTGAAATTTTCGTCAGATTATATTTATGAATTTTAAGTTTCAGACGCGCCTTAGTTTCTACGCCGTTATATGGTGTTCTTCGTTGGTAAGCAGTTATTTTCCCCACAAATCCCGACTTCGGTCATGATAGTCCTTACTCCAGCTCGCTTATAAATATGACTTTTGCGAACAATTCATTGACATGATTTCACTTATCGGCATGTTGGAAAGCCACATTGTGACCACGTACTGAACGGTTCCACTCTCTGTCGGGCGACAATTGAAGGGTTTTTTCGGACTGTTTTAAAAATTATCGGGATTAAATTCATTTTTGCCTTCTAACTAATTTCTAGGACCTTTCATATCTCACAAAACTGAATTTCATATCTATGGTCCTAGAACTTAAACAATTTTATGAAATTATGAACTGCCACCTATTTCACTTTTTTATTGTATTGTGTAATTATGTTTGTCATTGATGTTTTCTTTGATACACAAACCAACAGTGGTTCACCTATTTGGCGTACTAATAATACAGTGAAGAAATCACACAAATTACCTGCTTTGTTCAATGAGTTTTTCCCTGCGTTGTTTATAACCATTTAGGCTATTCTGGCCCATAACAAGTGCTTTCATCTTCCTCCTCGAATCAGTGACGTCAGTGTTTAATGCATTAGTCGCAGCATAAAATCAAGAGCGTTGATTCAAAGCGCTGATGTACGCATGCATGCCCGCACCCAAACATGTAAGGCGGTGGTGAAAAATATACACACAAAACCCAACTGTCTGAATGTGTTTCGCACAATCACTGACTCGAAGGTAAATGGAGTATAGTATGATGCTTAAAGACAACAAACTCCTGCATTCTTGACAAAGAGATAATATTAACACTGCAGTTGCTGTCAAAATCTTTAGCAATCAGTGAAAATGTTGTCTTTAAATGGCATCCACTGTGTCTGCATGCAGCTGAATGGTGCACCGTTTTTGGCTGACATGAGTATGTCTGAAATAACACTGAGGATTGACATAGACTGTAGGGAAAAAATAAAATAAGATGGCCAAAGGACAATGAATTCCTGCATTCTTTTTAAATATAGCAATTACAAAGCTAAGAACTGAAAGAATTCATGTTCTTGATTTGATTATTTTTTAGCTGTAAACAAGAATCAAAAAGTGTAGTTTATTTGGCAATAAGTTCACTTTTCCAGCTTTCAAAACATTTGAAAAAATCCTATCTAATATCGTGTTCATATTGGATAGGCAGTTCAATTTGGAGTAGGGATAGAACTGGATTAAAAATATTGGACTGCCCATCCAATATGAAAGATATTAATAGGCAAAACAACCACAAAATACTTGTTTTTCGTCATTCGATTTACGGTTGTTGGTTTTAATCACCAAAATTATGTTTTTGCAATTAATATTAGTTAAAAAGGTAAAAATATTCCCCACAGCAAAAAATGAACCGACCCGTACTAGCTGCGTGCCACTGCATAACCTTATACACACACGCGTAAACACTTGCACGACGACGCGCTAAGCGAATTTCGTCTCATATAAGATAGGCAAGAACCAATGTATTGTGTGTTTGCTTACTAAGCCCGCCCAATAAATAAGAATACTAAAAACGTAGAAAGTTTTAAACTAAAAAAAATATGAAATCTCTACTTATTTTCCCCTTCAGTTTCTAAAACCAAAGAGGAGATTGCAGCAGCCAGAGATCTCATGGAAAAAGGACAAGAAAAAAGTAGTATAGTAAAGAAGAAATAAAGAGCAAAAGCTTGATTTAGTTTTTCTTGAAGAATGTGCTCTTAAGCTATTTATCTCTGTCAAGGTTAGATAGATTTCAGATCTTCATCAAATATGGTGGGCTGCCAGTTAATATCAAAAGCATTTGTCATCAGGTGTATCCGTTGTGATTGCTCTTGTAATTGCTGACAAACTATGTTGACATGTGGGTCTTGTAGGAGTCCAGAGGTTTGAGGTCTCTCTCAAGTCATCCTGGGGTCTTGGAAATATTAAATGCATACTTGCTTTCTTTAATGTTAGTTGATAAGGATGGTGTAATAAAGAACCAACTCTTGTATCAGGGTGGCCCATCCATACTTTTATTTCAGAATGGTTTAAAAAAACTATGTTTGTATATTACCACCTGACCCGGGAAAGCCACAATTCCCAAGATTTATTGTGGTGAATTATTAATAACATTGGTTTATAGAATATTACAAAGCTTTGTACTTGTCAAATTTGTACCCACTGCACCCACTGAGACCCCTATCCTCTGATCAGCCAAAAGATTTGAATCTGTCAATATTGTTATTCTTAGTATACGCAGTTTAAACTCGTTTGAAAGGATAAAAAACCTATGATGTGGGGCACGTGTGCTCTAGTGGATAAAGGCCTGACTCGCATGTCAATGTTGTGAGTTAGAGCCCGCAGTGGCAAATATGTTTCGCACTTGAGTAAGGTGCTTTACCCCAATTACCTCTTACCCAGGTGTATAAATGGGTATTGGCATTATTCAATGTTAGGATGGCACAGACTTGCTGTAGAGGTGTGGTGATCTCCCTTACAGAAACAGTAATGGTGGAGTCTGGCCCAATCACTTCGTAAGAGAGATGGGACCTCCGTTCCTGGTCCACAGGTCGTCCCTGTTTACTGTTTTTATGATGGAACTACTGACCAACAAGTTTTTGTATTAGTGGCTACAAAGGTAAAAATTTGGAATGATTCAGTGTTCCTGTATGAATAATGGGTACAAGATTACAAATTAGAAAACATTCTGGAAAGAACATGTTGAAAGTCTTACTCTGTCTTCCCACAGAAAACTGAAAGAAAAGAGGAAACAAAACCAAGAAGACGATGGGAGGAAAACAGCAAGAGAAAGCAGCACACAGTATGCATAATGGTGAAGTTTATTTGAGTTCAGCAATTTCTGGGTCATTGAAGTTCTGAAAAAAAATTCTAAAAGTGTCGATTAGGATTTATATATGGACACTTTACAAAACCCAGGAAACAAGTCACAGTGACTTATCCTTCATTTGATCAGAGCCAGTCAGAAATACCAAATCCCCAGATCATATTCTTAACAATAAAAGCAAGTATGACTTAAGTTGGCCTTTAATGGACAATCCAACTAGCCAAGTGAAGGATATTTAATCTGACAAAAATTGGGCTGATATCCACCAGTGACAACTTTTGAGGTATTCTTTACTTTTAAGCATTTGTAGGGACAAAAGACTTGGATGCTAACAGTTACCTGTGTTTTATTACACAGTTGTCTGCCCACTTTGGTTGGGTGAATTTGAATAGGACGGCATAACAAATAAGTCTTGAACCTACTGATTGATATCTTATGCGATTAACTGTAATTTTTTTTTCACAACAACTTTTTTGGCAAAAAGGGGTGTTTGTTTAAACGCGACTTGTTCCTTGGATTTGTAAAGTAGGTCACATATGTGAAATTTTTGTAAAAATGTCTGTAAGATTTACGTATGTTATCTCAAACCATTCAATGAACCTTATGTTGTAGAATGAAAGGGTAGTCTGAAACCACTATCAGTGATTTTTGCGTGTATTTGCATATTTAGCTCTTCACAAATTGTAAATGATATAAAATGAAGCATTTCAATCGAAGTGGGCAGTCTTTAATTTCTGGGACCCTTGAGAGAGAAGGTCATTTCAGTGGATTTGATCAGTCTCGTTATAAGGAAAAGAGAAAAAATCATTGTCTATACAACTACAGATATTGGATAGAGAGTACTAAGAAAAAAAGTCAAAAACACAAAACCAAAAAACATTTAATTTCTTAAAGGTGCGTGTTGCAATCGCCGTTGGTGTGGGGGAGAACCCCTGATTTACCCGAAGTAGTACCGATTTTGATATCAAATGAAGGCCGCATCTTTCTCATGTCGTCTGAATTCAGCTTCCAAAATCCATTTCTTCTCAGATACAAACAACATATGCCATTCTATTTCATACCTTATATACATTACGAAATGATCCAACTAGTGCAATTTTTTGTGCTTAAAAAAGGCCTCGAGACACCCCTAAGCCACATTAAAAATTTTCGGTTACCCCCATGCATGGTAGCGGTCCCACGCCTGATCGGTACGCCAACATAACGGCCACTGGCACCCACAATTCCTTGCACATTTTTGTGTCTCAGTTTGGGGCACATGTTGCAATTTTTATAGGGATATTTAATACATAATTTTCCCCATTAGCGCCGATTTATGACGACATATATATAAACATTCACATCTGGATTACGGTTTGTAACTACTGATCATCGGAGATTCGGAGGATGCCGCGCCGTGACTGTTTTGAAGATTTTTCAGATCGGACTTGTTAGCCTCTGAAATAAGTATCGATTATTCTATTTATCCATTCACAGGTTGCCCCGCGAGCCTCAGGCCGTTTTCGCGTTGCTCGTATGTGGGTAGTAAGTGGGCTTATTCTTTTGGCCAGGTTTATCCCCCTTTGCAAGTCCACAGTTTGAACGCCAGGGCATGTTGGGGACATTGTCCCGGTTGTGTTGCTCCCTTGCATTATATTTTATATTTGCTAGTTCGCCCTTGTTGATGCCTCGCGGTGCAAACATGTCATCTGTGTTTTCAGTGTACTGCCAGCTCATGCCGATGAATCTCAAAATTCTTCTCAAAATTTTAGGTGGGGTGCCCGGTGTCTTCTGTCTTGTATAGTCTGTCATGTCTCCTGGCCTTTACCCTGGTTTTCTTTTGGAAACTCCAGGTTCTAGGGTGGGTTATTTAACCCGTGTTTTACATCTGTTACAAGTACGGCTCCTTTTGATGTTACAGAAGTATATCGACGACGACAGTCTGTGAACCGACCCGAAGATGTGTAGATGAGGAGTGACCTTCGAAGACGAACAAGGCCCACGTTGAACTGTGTGGAAGTGCCGAGATTGGCAAGAGGAAAGAACTGTAATGTACAAATAGGGTGGTCAGAATTGGAATCTCAGAGATATTTGGATGAGTTAGAGGTTATGGAAAGGAAGACAAAGGCCAAGGCGAAAGGACAGTCCATCTCTGTCCCGGGCATCTCCCTCCTATCTTCGGCTGGTGAAAGGTGCGACCATATTCATCCACCAAGACAGTTTCAAGGACAATCAAGTTCTACCATGTTACCAAAGTCTACAGGCGATATTAACTACCGTGGTTGCCGCGGCTATCAACCAGTTTCTAGAGATAGTTGCAAGCCACCCAACTCTTATTGAAGATAAGGGCATTGGATTGATGAGATCAGGTGGATTACGTGCGTACTTACGATGCTGGTCAATCCACTCCTCCATCATAGAGAATGGAAGAGTATCAACGGTGGAGTGTACGGCCGGCCGTTCCCTACAAGGTGAAAGAAACCGCCAACGGCCGATTGACGGTCCTCTCCAATTGAGTACGTTCAGCTATGAATTGTATCTCCAATTGTAAGACTTCTGACTCAGTCAGTGAAGATTTCACAATCTTGAGCAGTCAGGCTGTGCTATCTCCGTGGGTTGAAAGATAAATGGCCACGGGTCAACGGGCACTCATGGTGTTACAGATGATTGTTATAAAGGACTGAAGACAGCACCCGTGGCAACAGCCAGTGAAGCTCACGGCCATTATTACGACCTATTGGGTGAAAGATAAACGGCCACGCGTCACGGGCACCCATGGTGTTTCACATGATTTGTATAAAAGGACTAAAGACGGCACCCGTGGCAAACAGCAGTGGAGCTCATCGGCCATTGTTACGACTATTGGTGATGTAAGCAATTGGATAGCGGTAATGGTAGTACCCGTAAACATCGCGGCTTTACTGGTGGCTGGGTGGAATTGTGTGAAGCATGATATAGAAGTAATTCATGATGGTGGTGTGGTTCATAGTAGTTATACAACTATGACGGCCGGTGCTTCCCGGTCCCGTGGGTAAGACTCGGTCCGTTGTGCAGGGCCGACGATGTTGCCATTTATATTCCGACGGGTCATGAGACAGCTATAGACGAAGATGAGACTTTGTCTGGTGATATAGGAGTTAGATCTTCTTTCAAAGGGGTCAGAGATTTCGCATCCACGGCTCCTAAGAAAGTTAGAGTTGGTTTTGAAGCAGAGGTGGTATGATGAAGAGGGGAAACTTCTTACTCTACCACTTCTCCAAGAGTAAGCTGTTTCCGGTCCGTCAGTCCGTCCATCTAGTCGTCGTCGGGACGTAACCTGTGATTCTTCGGATGTCAATACTTCAGCCGTTTTTCCGTCGGATCTACAGTTGGGCCGTAGCAGTCCTATTTCATACGTTCTTACTCAGTCTAACTACCGACAACAAGTCGGGGAATCCAGCCGTCATCATGCTTCCTGAAAGAGTTTCTTTCTCCCCATGTACATTCTTCTAATACCAGAAAGGATAAAGCCGTCACGTGTGCTGTCTTCTAGACGCCGCTCGTCTTCCAGAGGTTCGCAGGTACCAGTGCATAATGACTTCCAATGATAGTCACCATAGACGGCGATCAAGGGAGGAAGAGGTGGTTTTTTTAGCTCTGTTGAACGTAAGAAGTCTTCATCGGCAAAATATTCCAGTCATCGTAGTCACCATTCTCCGGACTGAAGATAGCTCGAAGGATAAGAATAATATTCTCTCCTCTGCCCTAACAAGTCTCACACAAGTGCAAGAGAAAAGAGAAGACATCAAGATTATCCTAGTCATGATTATTAAAGATCTAGAGGCTCTCCTTCGGATAGTTCTTCAAGTAGGAGATCAAAGTACAGATCGGAAGAGATATTCAGGATCAATACATAGGATGATTTATCATCTTATAAGTCCAAAAAGATCTAGATCTGGTTAAGATGATACGGAAAGCAGTAACTCTGCCACGTCACCAAAATTGTATGTACACACAGCCAATGGGTTAGAATAATCGTAGCCATAACATCAGTTGCCATTTTATGCTGATGATCGTCAGCTTCATGTTTCCTTCAACCCAAAGGTGCCAGGTGCAGCTGAGAGAGCTTTACAGAAGTTAGAGTGGTGCATCTCTGACATTAGAAAGTGGAGAGCCATAACAAACTTAAACTAAAATAATGAGAAAACGGAATTTTTGTTGCAGGAACATACCAAAGCCGAAGAAACCTTCCAAAATTACAGTTGAAGTTGGTGAATTGTAGTAATCGAACCATTCATATACATCCGGAACTTGGGGATAATTTTTGAACTAATCTCTCAAATGACAAACAAATAAACAGGATCATATATGCTGGTAACTTTCAACTACGCAATATCCGCCGTATATGTCGGTACTTGGATCAAGACACACGTCACTTGGTCGTTCGTACACTACTCCTCTCTCGCGTGGACTATGGAAATGCAGCAGCAGTAGTGCTATATGGTGCCAAACTCACAAGATCTGACAGACTCCAGTCTCTCAACATCGTGCTGCGAAACTTATTTTCTCGGCATCCAGAATTGATTATGCGCTTATTCGTAGAAAAGATTATAGTGTCCCAGATTGAAAACATTATTTCAAGTTATTAGGCCTTCTTAAGGTTATAATTTCCTGAAGGAGGCCGATTTGTAATAAATAATTTCTAATTTTAAAAAAGGTTGTGATTGGTATTTATTGTGATGTTTTTAAGGTTTGATGTTTTTTTTAAACGTAATATAAGATAAAACGTAATGACACGATATTATAACACAATTGTGTTGAGTTTCGTTAAACTTTTAATACTCACTCACTCACTCACTTCAAGACGCGATAGTCCACTGCCTCTCATGAAAAAACTCACTGGCTCTCTCATTAAAAACGCATTAACTTCAAGATATGCATCCACGTGTACAAATGCTTAAAAAACTCGCGTCCACAGTACATCACCGACCTTACTCTCATACAGGAACATTTCCTCAACTCTGCCCCAGGTACGAGATCTGCGACTGATAAGACGCGTCTTGAGGGCGGGTACCCCGAAGTCCAGAAAATGTAGTGGTGGGAAAAGGCTTTTTTCAGTTGCAGGCCCCAGGTATGGAATGCATACCACAGAATATAAGAAATGAAAATGCAAGCTCAATCCCATTTTAAGCAGCTCTTGAATCCACATCTGTTACGATTATGTGGTTTTTATGTTGTATTTGCCTTTTGTGTTAGAGCTTTGTCCCTTTTTTGCTGTACAGCGCCTTGATCACTGAAATTTGATTTTTCTGGATATTGCGCTTTATAAAGATAGTTGTTATGTATGTATGTAACTTCTCCTCAACGCTCTGACTTAGACGGAGCGTTCTCTTGACCCCAACACTGACTTTGCCTCTTATGGTGATTCTTCTAGCAAGAGATCTAAAATTGAAAACGATGGAGGTTATCTTAATCAAGACGTTAAGATGATGTTGATTACTCTAAGACTAGAGTTAGAAAGGCAGGTGGTTGTGATAAAGAAATGTCTGCTTCTCAACGTTATGAGTCGAAACATTAAGGTGTAGTGATTGACGTTAAGGATAAGGTGCCACCTACTTATGAGTATCCGGAAGTGGTTCTACTTCTTGTGATTCTTTAAAATAATTCACAAAACAAGAGCATACCCCACGGTGCCAGCTCCTTCTCGTAATACAGTCCCAGTTGTGATAGATCTGAATGTTTGAGCTGCGAGACTACTCAACCAAAATTGGCTGATGCTACTCCGCTTATTGCACATTCTAGTCAAGGCACTTCCAGTCTAGAGCGCACTGGTGAAAGTTTGGGTAAGATTCTGATTTGTGAGGATACGAAACTGAGAGAGATTCCCAGATTTATGGAGGCTCCTTATTCCGATGTTGGCTCTTCTTGACGGAGGATTTTGAAGATCTACAGTACATCTCCTAAATTTACTGCGCCTGTCTTGTCGGCTGTTTTGGTTCATCTAGGTTTGAAATGTGATTCTTCTCTACCTCAAGATACAAGTCTTCGGACCTTGGATTAACTGCTAAACAAATAAGAAACAAGTAGTGAGCCTGTCATTCCTGTTACTGCCGATTAAGACAGACTATTGATAAAGTCAGAAAAGTCATATATGGACTGATTTATTCAGAAGAAGACTCCCCTTCTCAGATGGATTCCCGAGTCTTTCCCTTCGTGTGAGGAGGATAAAGAATTCTTTTTCAGTTCCTTTGGTTCCAGACCATGCTGGGATAAGGATGAAGTTCTGATGAGAAAATTTTGACAGCGAGACATGTCCACCCGCGGGTCGAGGACGGCTCTACTAGAAACATAAGGTACCCGTTCATAGGGTAGATTCTGAAATGAGGGCAAGGATGATGATATCTGCCGTTTGGAACAAATTGCCTGTTATGGTTTGAGAACTTCGAAAATCTAGGCCTTATGGTTCTAAGTCATCTTATGAATGGATTGTTGGAGCCTAATGTGGAGCTGTCTCACAAATCTATTGAAAGAGCCGTTTCTATGAAAGACCTCATCACGTTACTGCGGAGCTTTTGACCTAGATTGCTTACCAACTAGTGGCTCTCAGAAGACAGGATGCGTTGCTTGCCTTGAATTTCAAGTGTTAAGTGCCAGATCAAGCTGCCAAGAATCTACAGTAAGCAGAGCAGTCTAGAGGTTCCTCCAAATACAGACCATCCGGTATACAGTTTGTTTTTTTTCCCTTATGATACCGCCAGAAAGGTTTCTGCCTTAACTACACTCCTACCAACAGAGGAAATCAGCGGTTCATTTCAGAAGTCGAGTTACGATTTTTAAAGACCAGATCAGAATATCCATTATAGAGGCTCCAGAGACAGTATCGGAGTTATCCTCCTACTCAAGAGTTAGAGAGGCGCCAGACGTGCGCGCGCGAATAGGGAAGGAGGAAGACTACTATTCACTCTATTAGACTATGCGCCCAGTGGCAGGGACGTCTACAAGTTCTTCCTTTCCGGCGTGGCGGTTGATAACCTGGATCCATGGGTACTTCAGACTTTTTCAGAAGGTTACCCCTCTGGAGTTTACCGTCCGTCCGTCCGCCGATGAAAGTCGGATTTTGTACTACTCCTATGCCGAAAGAGACATCAAAGGCTATGATTCTAGGACGAAGTGAAGGAGTTGTTAAGGAAAATGCCAGTTTTTTCGAAACAGGGCTATGGAAGGTTTTTTAATCAATCTTCATGACTTCAAAGAAATCAGATCTCAGACCAATTATTATCTTACGTCTTCTTAGCAGGTTTAATTCATCCGAGAAACTTCAGGTTGGAAACCCTCGCTGCCATCATTTAAGAGTTGAAGAAGGGCTGGTTCGGCGTTACACTGGACTTTGAAACGTCTATCTTCCACGTTGCAGTTTTTCAACTTCATTATGGTTTCACTTCGGTTCGACAATCGGGCATTCTAGTTCTGTCTTATATCCTGGAATTTCTACACTACACTTCGTACGATTACAAGATCGCCAAATAGATACTAAATATCTGAGAAGGAAGGAAATCAGTGTCTTAGTCTAATTCTTTAGTTGGTTGATAGTTGTTCCAGACACAGGGTTCCGGTCTTTTTTTTTTAAAGGAAATCGAGCATTTGTATTGACGGACTAGTAAGGATATGGTTTCATGATAAACTTAAAGAATCCAGCCGTCACGACTCCTCCGTCAGTACCTTTGAGCCAGAAAATAGTTAAAGCATCTCGTTGGTTCGGTATGTAAAAACGGCCCCCCCCAACCATTTTTTAGAAATCACAATTAAGTGTGGTAATATTGCTGAGCGGCTGAAGTTTTAGACTAGATAGCATGCTTGATGTCCCACAAATTTTGGAGTATGGCCAAAGGTTTTTGTATAAATTCTACTTATACAGCTATTCTGGGAAAATCAGAGATGATTAGATACTGTGATGCCAACTTGATTAACCTATAAAGGTCTCTTCCTTGAGTATCCTCAATATGTAATATTTCATCGCATCTTTTCCGGCTTGCCACTTCGTTAGTTATCTGTAGAACAAATCTAGCAGGGAAGAATATATTATGATTTTCATGTCGCCAGCACCTCTGGCCGTAGCATGGCGTGAGCTGTATTAGCTTTTGGAGATGAGCTTGGGGAATAAATACTTGTGACTGATGATCGTTCAAATACCTATTTTGGTTATTTTGAGGATGTGGCTTACTAGAAACGATCTGAGATACCTAATATTAATACTTTGACCAGTGTAATAAAGTATTATTACATTGTGTTTGTTCAAGTTACGAGGATTGTTGCGGAAAATCGCTCCAGAGAGAGATCAGCCAGTTTCATAGTTTTAACAGAAACCAACCGTGAGGTAGCATCTTGACAGCCGAAATTGTCATTTGAATTACTAGTTTTTCAAGTACATGTTTTCTACGATTTTCACGACTATAATTGAAATCCCAATTTATGGGGCCGGCGGACTTTGAAGCCTGGGATGAGAGAATGCTTCTCTTTTTATGGGGACCAAATGATTGCCATTTAGTTATACAGCAACTTAATTTTGGCTGACTAAGTTGCAGCAATCAAGGTTTTGCAAGATGTGCTTGTAATCTGTAGCCCTTTTTTTTTTGACCACATCAGGTTGACTTCTAAGATGGTCACATGTCAGAAGTTTTCCAAGATTGATTATCGTAAGCAATAAATTGCTTTTTTTAGACGGTCACGACTTAGAGTGTCTTAGACTCTTCAAGATTTAGTACTCTTAAGTACACGTACAAGATCCCTGAAACCTTCAAGTCTGCTGTCTTTAGTCATATGAGTCAACTAGTATACCTCTATTTATGTGCACTTCAACCGTATGTTTGGTTTCCACCAAAGTGTGTTATGCTGTTGTATAACAACCTGAAACAGAAACTTGACTGTATGGCCTCTCTCAAGCTCCCCTTCAAACAACTAGCTTGGGCTTTCAGGAAGTAGTAGCTGCCTCAATGGCACAGAAACTCATAAACTAGGAAGAATTCCAAACCACCATTATCTACAGGCACTTCAGGTGGAAATTTAATGGTATCTAGAGATTTAAAATACCCACCATTTGATAGAGGGTTTGTCAACTGCAGCACGTAACATTTTGAATTCAAAAATCAGATCTACGGTTTGCGGAGATATTCAATTTAGTAATCGTACATTGAAGCAATTGGGGAGACCATTTGTCAAGGTCAAATCTTTCTTTATTTTCTTATGGCACCATCAAAAATAGCATCTTTCTTGTACATATAAATTCCTATCTAAAAACTATACACGATACAAACTAGAAAATTTCAGCCATATTCTTACTGATTATAAGCAGCTTTATATATATCATTAAAGAAGAAATCACTATCTTGCGAATATAAACTATTTGCCATAGGAAATGATAAAAAATGGGTAACATTTCAGGATTTTTAAGCATTTTTGTAGAAATAACAACATCTCAATATCAGTACATGGTAGATACTTCAAAATCGTAGAAAATAACCTGATGCATGTCTCTATGTAATGGTATCAGTTCTCATCTCCTTTGCTGGATTACATACTAATTTGCATATTTTTCCTAAAATGCAAAACCATACCCAATTTCCAAAATGGTGTACTATAACACGGCAACAGTATGGAGCATATTAAAAACTTGTCCCGCGAGATAACCCCTAAGTGAACTATTAGCTATTTTCAGGAATAAGCCCCATAATTAGACACTTTGATAACTAATTTGCATATTTTTCTTTAAAATTGCTTTTTTTCTAAAAATGGGGAAAATATATAAATTTTCCAAAATGGTGTAACTCTCACAAACGGGCAAGTATTGGATCATACTAAAACTTGTCACAATGACGATATAACCCCTAAGTGAACTATTACTATTTTCAGGATCAGCCCCATCATACGCACTTTTGATCAACTAATTTGTGCATATTTTTCTTTAAAATTTGGCTTTATTTTCTTAAAATGGGAAAATATATAATTTTCCAAAATGGTGTACTATAACCTGTAAAGTTAATTGGATGCACAATAAAACTTAGCAGTTTCATTTTTGTGTGTATAACCCCTATGAATATTAGCTATTTCCCTCCTTCCCCCCTTCCCCCTTCGCAACGCAAAAAATAGGTCGGTAGGCCAACATTACATGTGTGTGTACATTTACAAAATCATGCACCGCCCCCCAACCCCGTCTCCAAAATCCTGACTATGCAACTGGACACTCCCTTTCCTTAGGGCGTGTGTTGTGTGGGTGGGGGGAGAGCTCCCTGCAACAGCTACTTATGTTTTTTAATATTACAAATACAATTATAATGAACTAGAACGAATCTTTTTTTCTGTATGCCTACAAATTATTCAATGGATTATTGCAAGCACCCCACTTTGAAGTTTTAGTCATGTGTTCATGAGAATGACTCAAAAGGTCTTTCTGGAACATCTTTGGTTTGAAAATATATTCTTATCTTCGTAAAATACAAGAATAAAATGGGGATTGTGTAGCAACATGGCAGTCAAGACGAAGAGCTTCATTCACCATTAAAACATAATATCCTTTCACACCATCATAACTCATTAGGTATCTTTTATTTATTGAATGCCGAAAGCTCCTCTACTTCTTTCAATGCACTAGAAAGTGAAAAAGAATTGTGTGAAAACCTAATCAGAAGCGTGCGTCATTGTCACCTCAAGAGCTGTCAATCACAGCGTATGGCTTATTTACAGCATGCCAATGGCGAGATTTTTTCACCTTCATTTCTTTTTATTTCCGCGCAAATAATTTGCTACCAAATTACTTCGGGAAAATTTGTTATTCTTTCATATGTATATGTACAAGACTTCTACCTAACTGTTATTATTGCAAAAATGATATGCTTCGTAACGAAAAGCTGCTAAAAACTTAAAAATCCATAGTTTTGGTTCAACACAATAAATAAATTGGAATATCAAATTGGCTGAGAAGCTGATCTCTGAACTTCTCGAAAATCCCATCGGCGAAGCGATCCCCCCCGCCAATCACAGCGAACGGATTCCCCTTTTCATTCATAAATCTATATTTCGATATTTACAGAGACTCCTAAAGTGGTGCCCGAGTGCCATGCTCATATTAGAGCATGTAATTTTCAATGGGACGTGCACAGTGCAGCAGCAAGAGGGAGGACAACTTCTTAAAATCACCCATCGATGGAATATTCGCTGCGCCCTTAAAGAAAAAGTTGACCACATTTCTCTATAAACCGTTTACGGAAATGGGATAAGACGATATCATGCAATGCTATAATTGAAGGATGCGAATCTGTTGGCAGCATTATTTTGCTATACTTTGTCTCATCTAAAGTTGAATGTGACGTCATTATGCGTCGTTGCATTCCCACTAGCGTCTTCGATCGTGCCGCCTTTTTTTGCGTGCGTATCATGCACTGATTCCAAGCATAGCGCGCGCGATTCATGGGTGTGCAACATAAAAGTCGCAGTGGGAGTCACCTTGCACCAATTAATATGACACAACTATACTGCTTTTTGTTTCGCGGCACAACTCCACCCAGAGTTGGGAACCCACGAACAAGTCTGTGTTCAGCGGTTTTCGGTCACCGATTACTACCTGGGGGATTGAACTGCCAATAGTAGTAACTTCGATGTCCTACAACTGGGCGAGAAAGCCTTTTTGTATTACTATTCAGCTTCTGTAGAGATTGGCCAACTACCCCCGCCCCAACTTCATATTGTCATCACTCAACCTCTCTCCTTTCTACTATTGAACTACTGGTCTCTTGGTCCGCCCTTTCCACGCACTCAAAATAAACTGGACTTATACGATTTCCATTCTGTTTAATAAGGAATGTTGAATGTGAACGCCACTGGAAGAAGACTTAGTCCATCTTGGGATCTTCCATTTCTCTGTTTGTTGCTGAATACACCCTTGAGCCGTTTGGATGAAAGCTTCCCTTCGCAATCTCTTGTTTGATGGCCTAAACCAGACATGACATTCATTAACTCTTTGCACCTCATCCTTAGTTTTCTTTTCTTCCAAGCTCCAAGGGGTTACAAGAATTCAAGACTTACGATGGTACCCTGTTAGAGGCACTTCAGACACTTCTTACACCGTTATGCCTTCTTTCGAAAATCTTGGATACTTCGTTTTTCGGACCTCCTTTTTCTACACAAATCTCTACAAACTGCAACAAAACAAAGTTTACAAACAAACACGCTGGTCACTCCCTCATCTCTGACACTTTGAGTGAAAGCCTCGTCACTGGTCCGTAACATCGCCACCTTTTAACCTGCATCGCATTGATTAGAAGTCAGGCAACCTTCTGGACTTTTCACTTAGGAGTGAAACTAGTGAACCTTATGGAAGCATCAGGATGGAGGACGCCAGCAACGTTCTAAAACGTTTTTATGAAGGCGTCCTTACAAGTTATCAAAACGTGATCAAGACCATCCTGTCAACCAATATTAAGCAGAGTAACGGAAGGAATGCTAAGCATCATTACCCCCATTATGCCCTCATAAGATATGAGCTAATGCCGTTTTATGTATGACAGTAGTGCCCTTGATACCAGTGTGCCTTTATTATATATACTAGCTATCATGTGAATATGTATATGGCTATTCTTTGGGGCAAAATTTTTCACTCCATAAATTCAAATGGCGAGAAACCCCGCAGCAACTGAGACTAACGGCTCCACTTCTTCCTCCCTCCATCTAGTGACCAGTGTGGCCATCATGCACTAGTTGGATCTTTCGTAATGTATTTAAGGTATGAACATAGAATATACTCCCAGCATATTGTGATATTATTCTATTTACATACATGTATACTTACGAATGATCCACTAGGAACCCTCATCCAGGCCCTTTCCCGCAAGTGGGATCCTTGGCTGAAGTACAAAATGAGCAAGGAATTGTGGGTGCCAGTGGCATTAGTGATGGGCGTACCGAAGCTAGCGTGGGACGGCTACTAGGCATGAGCGTACCGAAATTTTAATGTGGCATTAGGGTGTCTCGAGGCTTTTTGAACACAAAAAATGCACTATTTGGATCATTCGTAATATACATGTATGTAAATAGATAATCTCACAATTGCTGTTGAGTATATTTAATGGTTAACCATAAATATTAGCACAGTATGAACAAGGCCTGTAATGTGCATTATCCGCTTCTACTATCCAAAACTGCAAGTTGTTTCCGTTTCCCTGGATTACTTGGTGATAGGTATGTCAAGTGTTAAGCTCTCATATCAGATCGAAAGAAAACAGGTACACAAACCAAACAAAACAACCTTTAAAATTGCTCCAATTTCTTGTAAAAATGGGCTCTCAACTTGTTTTCGTCGTTTCTCAAGACAGCACAAAAATAATTTGTCACTTGTCTACATCTTTCAGAAAATTCAGGATAACAAGGTCAATGAAGTGACCTAGTTGGGTCATTTATCTCACGCAAATGGCATCAAGAAGAAAATAAGAAAGAGAAAAGGAAAAGTGCCACCCAGCTTTTGTGGAAAGGTGAACAATTGAGCCAATTTTTTTAAACAAAAATCTACACCACATTGTATTGTGGATTTACCCCCTCCTGGGTTCCACCCACACATTCATGATGGACACCCCATTAAATCTGTTCATTACCTTTATAGGGTTTTCACACTGGTAAATACTTGCCCCATTCGTTCCTGTACAAATGGGCAAGAGGAAAACGTCATTTTCTCCTCAATGAACATCTCAGAACCTTAAGGGGATGGCCTGCTTCCTACAGTTTCTTCATCTTGATAGAATGGCCTTCACCCCAAATCCCCATCTTGTAAAGTTTCGCCCAATATTCAACCCGTTTTTATGTGAGAGTAAAAATGTGATTCTGCAATCCCCATAGAGACTGTGTAAAATTAATATTGGTCATCCAAAAAGGGAACATTATGCTCATAACATCCAAACCAAATAACCCTTTAGCCTTAAAGATTTTACTAGGTAAATGAGAAAAAAATAGTAGCTTTCTGATACCAAATTTTTGACCACTTCCTGTAAATCTAGGTCCCTGGGGACGAGGCTATTAGCAATCGGCCATGGACCTTAACCTAACATTGCTGAAAATCATAAACCTACCCAATCATGAAATTAGGGTAGTTTCCCCAAAATTTTCGAGCTAGGGGTACGTGAAGACTAGCATGCACTGGGACCTGGAGGTCAGAGCACTTTTTCAGTAAGGTGTTCCCATCTCTTCCCTGTAAGATACGGGTTATAAAAATTGGTTTGTCCTATCAACATAAACAGATCAATGTCAGACTTTTTGATATTCCTACAGATTTTTGTAATATTGAATGCAACCCATTATTTGCAATCCGGATCTCGCCATTTCTCTCCGATTTTAGAGTATACTTAGGAGAGGGTAACCAAAGGATGACCAAACCCCATCATTGCCGCAGGGGATTGACTTCCCGCGTTTCCCTGGTATTTTCTGGTGTGAAGCATAAAGTAAGACAACAATGAGATTTGCACCAGATGCCCCAACTAAATGGTAGATTTTGGCTTTATAAGATGGTATTCACTTTCACCATTGTCACATGCGGGCTTCTGTCAAATATGCCAAAACATGATTTGGTTTTTAAATTGAAATATTTGAAAAAAAAAATGATGTACTATAATACTATAAATATATTAAAACAAGTGTTCATATGCAAGCAAGTTCATGTAAACTGATGCTAATTATGCAGTGCTGGTACTGACAGCTGGAATTTGATAATAGGTAAACAAAGGACATAGGTGGTGGTCATTGTGTTCGAGTATCCTTATTTTAGATCTAGGATATTGAGGAATAATTGGAACACAAACCTTAAAGGCTGACTCGAGATTTCTCGAGGAGGGCCGACCTCAATTTTCAAACCAAATCTTGTTTTTTGGCATTACCACAATGCTTGTCCATCTATACTAATCACTGTGTGAAAACCTAGCTCAAACGAAGTCCTTATATAGAAATCATCTTTGTTTATAAATTCGGATCCGGAATTTTGTTATACACAGTATCGACTGGCAAGTTATATGTACATAATGCTATTGAATGAAAAGGAAACCCGTTCATCTCAATCTTTGGAAGATAGCATTTTAGGTGCCTGTCTGTAGTTTTAGTTGACTATTTTTAATTACTACAACAAATAAGTAGATTTGAAATCTCTGAGTGTCGCCTTTAATTGCATAGCCTTTTTCATCTAATACAATCGCCAGTGATGTGAGTTAGTGGAAAGGAGTCTATGGGTGTGCCCCAAAAGGGGGCAAAGATTGTACAATATATTGATAAAATATTATATTTCACATAGAAGAGTTTGACAAAGAGTCAATTTATACAAGAATTACATGTGAGCTTTTTGGCAATCAACCAAAGGATGTTACCAATGCCAAAAAACACATGATGTGTGGTACAAGAAACCTTATAATTAAAAAGAGCACAATTTGACAACTGGTATTATGGAATTTGTGTCATTGTTTATGGGAAGGACAAAAATATTTCTTTTCTCCATTCCATTTTAATTTTGCAAAAGGACAGTCTTACTTGTCTGATGTTTGAGTAGTACAATCATGTGTTTATTTTGTTTACCTTTGTATTGTAAATATGTACAAGGGCAAAGTGCATGGCTGGGATGATGAAAAAGCAAGGATTAGATACAGCGAGATAAAACAAACGTAAGGTGAGTTCCATTGTTTGACAGAGTGTTCAAATCAGAAACTTACAATTGATAGCAGTAGGCATACTAGGTTAGCTAGCCTAGAGGACTTTGGGCTCCACGTCCCCAGTTATTGTTAATAGAGTTCCACTTAGAGAAGGTTCTTTAAACACCGTTCACTCCCAGTCACCAATTCGTAACTGTTGGTCCAAAGTCCTTTTGTGGCCTGTGTGAGAACTTAAACAGTACAATTTCTTGAAAGTTAATATGAATAAATATTTAATCCCTAAAATGGTACCACCATTCATGTCCATCACCAAATAATGAGTCCTAGGACAAGCCCATTTTATGTTTCCTGCTCGGAACACATTGTGGGCACATTAAACATGCCAGTGATCCTCTATTTCTATCCTATTACCTTAAAAGTAGTATAAATTGAGAAAACAATCTAAAAATCTGGCACAAAAGATGTAAATGTCCAAATAGCTACACCTTCATAAGACACTGAAGATACAGGGGGTCCCATGCTTATGCTGCCTATGAATGATCAAGAGGAAGAAGAGGAGGAGCAAGGAGGAGCCAGAGGGTTATTTTCAGTTAATGTTCTCTTGTATATTACTGTTCCTTGGTTCCTTGTAACTTGGTCCATGTACCATCTCACCTCTGACCAAAGCTGCCAGGTAGGATAGAAAAAAAAAGCCAGCTCAATTGGCCATAACAATTCTATGTGAATCATATGGATTTTTGTTAGTAGAATGTTATAGAAACACAGAATGCTTGGAATGTGTTATATTAAACCATGATTAGTACTTCTAGTAGCAGGGGCGATTTATTGACGCGAGCATGCGCAAACACTTGATCTGGGTCAAAATCCGGTATTGCGCAGTCAATCGCTCGCTGCGACACTGGTAGTGTATCAGGGCTTTTTTTATAGTATGTTACCTTTATTAAAAACCATATTTCACTGATACCATGTATAATTTGTTTGTGCAGAATGGTGGATGGAAATGACCTGGCAGATGCTGAAGATGATGATGATAGAATAATACAAACAAGAGTAGGCGAGGATCCAGATCCAGGTATCCAGGTAAAATTAGCATTTCATTAGTTTTGTCACTGACAGATTAGTCTAAAGGTTGCTTGCGATCCATAGCCTTGGTTCCTGGACTTCCTGAAAAGTGGGTTATAGTAATTGGCCTTAGTATTATAACTGTGTGCTTGAATCTGTGCAGATTCAAACCTTTAGTTAGAATTTTGTATTTGGACCCCTGAGGGACAGAACTGATACCACTATGGCCATGTGTGATACAGGACATCTGTGACATGACACCAAGATGCATGATTGGAATCAAACTGAAATTTTGTGGGAAGATGGGCTGTTCTTGAGTGGGAGTGCAACCAAGGTGGTCTTTTGAAATGTTAAACTCCCCGGCCATGACCCGCCTGCGGGGCAACATTTTTAGTCAAAAACCCCGTCAAGCCCAACACCTGCTACTGCAGGGCTGTAAAAAAATGCAACATTTCCAGGATAATGATCAAATTTCACTCTAAGTAGTTAAAATTTCCCTCCAAGGATTTCAAAATTTCCCTTTAATCTTATGTATTTCATTTATTTTGAAGGTAAAAAAGTTCCTCCAAATAGCAAAATTTCCCGGGGGGATGCATTCCAAAATTCCACCACTTTTTCAAGGCATGCCTGATAGCCAGGCAAAAAAGCATCAGAATGAGTCTAAACCCGGCTAAGTCCCCACCTATGCTCAGAGCGGACAAAGAAAGCAGCGTTGGAAGTCCGGATCAAACTTCAAATCACACTCTATTGCTTGGCTAGACCTACAATCGCGATATGTTCAGATTTTAATAAAATTTGTACGAGGCATGCATTTTGGTGTCGATTGTCCAGACGGGCTGCAAAGCCTTATAAAATGAAATAAAACTAGAAAAGTTGCAGTTTCCGATAAAATCTTTAAAAAAAAGCGGGATAGCTGATCGGTACATACTTCAAAA
This sequence comes from Ophioderma brevispina, assembly GCA_023653785.1. NCBI lineage: Eukaryota > Metazoa > Echinodermata > Ophiuroidea > Amphilepidida > Ophiodermatidae > Ophioderma > Ophioderma brevispina. The sequence continues at coordinate 71,193 of JAMKCH010003155.1, forward strand.
AGTCCAGGAATCAAAACCCAAAATGTCCTATTAAATAAAAACAAATTTCAAGACAAAAAAATCACCGTTGGGTGCTACACCAAAAACTTTGGAAACTTAAATATTACACCGAAAAAATTTTGGGGTGTCAAAACACCAGCATGAACAGTAATTTGTACGTACCTTTTCACCGGGCGAAATTTGACCTACGTGTACGGAGATCCTGCGAACAAAAAACGACCCAAAAAGGGACCGAGTAAAAGTAAGATACTGTCGCAACGCGACCAATAAATAGCTAAATATATCACAAACATACCTGTTTCCTGTATTTATATGTTTGGAGGTTTTTTTTCTGACAAGTAAAAGGCTATTGAAAGAAAATATAACAAATATTGTATCTGTACTCGACCGAATTGTGCGACCGAAGAACCTGATCAAAAATTCATGATTTTGCGGGAAATTTTGGCATGATTGTGCGGCAGGAGCGTAGCTACCATAGGGGACAGAGTGGACAAAGTTCACGGGCCCCGAGAGGTTCGGGGCCCAAGAGGATGGACGAGGGAAGAAAGAAAAGCGGGGAGAGAGAAAGGCAAGTGAGGAAAAGAACGAGCGAGAGGAGAAAGAAAGAACGAGGGAAGGTGGGGGAGGAGGCAACGGAGGAGAACAACAAAATTTACTTTGAGGATTTTCAAAACAGGGCCTAATGTTATCACGCTTGTATTTATTAATTCCAGGGCCCTTCTAAAAATGCGCTGATACCGATAGCGTAAAACCCTATTCTTAATTTTGACAATATAGGCAAGTCTGCGTTTGACACAAGAGGCCCTATCTTAATGTCAATGTAGCCAGTCTACATAAACAGATGTATGGGCAATTACCGGGGCCCTCTAGATACCAAATCATATTTGGCGTTGGATCATGACCTTTGGCTATGGGCCCGTGGGGTGGTGGTTATGTTATTCTGTACTTTTAAAAATTTAGAATGCCCTCCGCCCTATGTGACCCAATTGCCAAAGTCAACCTGCATTGCTATTAAGCTAATGTTTCGCACTAGTTTTTTTAGAATAAGGCGGAGGAGATTGGGGGGCCCCCGAAAGTTTGG
>JAMKCH010003156.1:0-36308 GCA_023653785.1 Ophioderma brevispina
AGCAGCCTCTATCATAGCCCAATCAAAATCAAATCAAAATCTGTGGCCACCCCATTCTTTGCATAGTCTCACTATATTTCATGACTCACCTTTAGTCACGCCACTGCCCTAGCAAAATCACATCTGTGGCCACCCATTCTTTGCAAAGAGTCTCACTATATTTTTTCATTGCCCACCTTAGCAGTCCTCTTCATAGGCCAATCAAATCTGTGACAACCCCCCCATTCTTTGCAAGTCTCACTTATTTTCAATGACCATAAAGGAGCTTGAGATATTCCTATTTTTCATGGTTCTCGATCAAAACATTTTAGTACTGTGAAAGATTCATTATTTATTTATGCAAGCTTTCAACAAAATTTTTTGATCCTTTCCATCTACATCTGGGTTTTGCGGAAATGATTGGAAAAGTCAATAAATGGTTTCTTCGTTGCATTATTTTTAAAACTGCAAATTCCAGCTTGATGTTTCAATCCATTTTTATTTAATATAAAATATAAATTTTATTTTTATAACTCAATTTTTTGATAAAGAATGCACATATCCACGCATTTAAAAATTTGATTTTTAAATCAATTTTTTTGCTAAGAATGCACAGATGCAAGCACGGCTGTTTGAATTACCATTGATGGATTTGCACAGGGATTTGCCTGGATGATGATTGACGTGGGACTGTAGAGGAAGAGTCCCTGGAAAGCTTGGGGGCAAGGAAAAATCCACAGAGACTGCTGTATTTTTGATTTTGAGCTAGAATGCCCCTTATATATCTACTCCTGTAATGTAATTGGCCTTGAGGCCATATTTAATTGAGTTGTGTATAAGAGTCTTTACAACAGTCTCTATGACGGCTGATAACGTTCGTCGCTCGACGCAGTATAGTTAGATATTCTGTTTCACAGTTTGGACAACAGACTACAACAACCGTGGGAATACTATACTAACCGGACCGCCGTACGATATGCGTACATAAAAGGCTCGTTTTAAACGGCTCACTACAGCAAATGTAAGCATAGGCGGACTCACCATAGAGACCTGTGAAAAGACAAACGATGTTGTAAAATAAATTATGAAGCCTATGAAAAAACTCCTTGGGAGCCAGAAGCTGAAACCTTTGATATGGGTTGAAACCTTTACGATTTTGTTGAACTTTCTCATTCAAGAAAGGTTACAAGGGTTGGGCCGGTCAGCCCGTATCAGGCCAGGAAAATTCATTGTAGGATGAGAGTTGGAGCTGTACCCTATATTAGCGAGTTCTTTAAAAAAAATTTCCCTATTTCAATACGTTTTATTGGGGGTGGAATTGTGAGGCCTTTGTTTGGGCGCTGCGAGCGTTTGTCATGGGTCACTGGTGACGCTGATAAATTTAGGAGTCTAACAATGTGGTTATGTCGAAATAAAGTTTGACTTTATTCGTTTAGACTACTGAAGGGTCATACCAGGACCCATGCCGTTTAAGGCAACCGTACCATCATCCGGTCGCAGACCCTATTAGGACAAAGAATATGTGCACACTGTACCCATGAATCAAGCGTAGGGCTGAGCTGCCAGCTCTATTGTGTTGAAAACCCTTGAAAACTGAACTACTATCTTAAGTATGGAGGGGACAATCTTGCTTTGGTGTCAGAATGATAGTCAAACAAGGAGGTTTCCACCTATAATCACAAACAAATCAGGGATCCCAATTCAAATTAAAAAAAAAAAAAAAAAAAAAACACTTTTACAAAAAAAGTGCACGAATCACGAAAAAACCTCTTAAAACCCCAATTTGGATGAAATCCTTTAATTTAGCACTAGGACTATTTTTTTTATTTTGATACACACTTTTGCCTCTTACATCCAAACGTCCTGGAGCGATTGACTCAAAATTTAGAGCAAATATAATGGAGTGGTGGCCTTATACATATTAATAAGCTCAACTCAAAAGCTTGAAACCTCTATCAGAACCAAATGTCCAATTCATAAACTGGACACAATTTTATTCCATGCAATTGTGTTCCTGCTAAATTTCATATTAATAAGCTTATTTGCATATTTTGTTTCTAATTGGCTAATAACTACAAAGGTCAACTTCTGCCAAAACCCAATGGCCGAATTTGATGAGATTCGGTATTGGTGTGGTAGTGGATCAAGTAATTACCCATCGCCTCTCCGTCTAAATATGTATATAATGCTTAATTTCCATATTCTATTCTGATTGTCCAATACTAAAAACAAAGCGAATTCTACCAGAACCAACTTCCGACTTCATAAAATTGTAATGAGCTAATTTCCATATTTATTCTGTATGGCTAATAAATACAAAGGTCAACTTCTGCAAGAACCCAATGTCTAAGTTTGATGAGACTGGTATGTGGTAGTATTTGACCCAGTATTACCCAGCCATCTCCAGCATTGCTAATGTAGATTTATGAGCTAATATTCATATTTGTTCTTACTGGCTGATAACATAAATTGCTTGCTTTACCCAATTTTCGGACATCTCTGAATGACACTTTGTATTCAGGTAGTGGTCGAAGGTGGCCCATGTGTTCTATGCCATGAATATTGAGTGCGCGAAAGCGGAGAACTTGAAATTTCTAATTGTTTTTGGTTGGTTATAAAACATGTTTTGTTGTACTTTTTGGGTTTATGTTTCTTTTAATAAGGGGGGGGGGGGATGGGTGTTGTAGTTACATATAGGAAATAGTGTTCAAATTGCTCATGGGCCCGTAGTCAGTCCATTTCATCCACGGTCGGGATGACTACCCAGTCCGCCTCTGTGTAAGGCCGGTATAGAGGTTGTTTTGAATCAATCCTAATATGCATTGCAATTTGCCTATACTATACACCCAAACACATGGCACAGTCTCTTAGACTTTAATAACCACAATGACCATTTTAATGTGTTAGTATGGAATTTTGGTTGATCACAATGACCTATATTGAGGGTGAAATTTCCCAAACTGGTGCATTTTGGGATTGACTTTCAATACACCCTCTGAGAGCCGGTATGTAGTCAGCCTCAATGACGTGGCCACAGTATGGGTGTAAAGTTTGCGTATCTATTAGTGTCAATTTCTATTGCTAAAGGTATAGAAGAACCCATCGGTACTACCTTGTACAAGTTTTGTAGAGTCATTTTCATGTTATCTGTTGCCTCTCTTTTGGATCTCTATTTTTCTTGATGGATTTTGGCAAAATGGACCCATTTAAAGGAAAAAAAAAAACCCTCCTATACACCTCCCAGAAATGACGGCACCTTTTTAAGGAGGCATTTGTTTAAATGCCCCACCCCATTAAAAAAAAAAATCAAAAAGTAATATGATCTCTGGAACGACTAATGGCAAATCATGTATCATTCCGGGGGGGGGGGGGTACTCGTGGAAAGGATAAGTACATATGCCGCCAATATGGGTCACATTTTCAACGGCCTTTACTATAACAATGGGTCATTTTTTCCCACCAGGCTACTATAAAAGAGGGGTCACGTTTTTTGAGGTCCTTGCTACTATATAAATCGGTCCATTTTTCAATTTTCGTCGCATTTTTTTCCGATTTTCGCTAAAATCACAATGAAATGGTTGATTTTCTGATTTTTGGAAAAAGTTACTATGAATGGGACCGATTTTGCTAAGATTACTATGAAAATGGTGCGAATTTCAAAGCCAACTATATAAATGGGTCGAAATTCGGAACCAACTAATAAATGGGTCATATTTTTGTACAATTTGGTCACTCTAACCATGGGTCATTTTTTTACCCGGCGGACGCACACCCTTACCAAATTTGGTTCGAGTACCCCCCTGTATCATTTTACTTATTCTCGCTATGCAGATCATTGAAATGTTTGTTCATTTTAGTACCGATTCTTGACCTCTAAATCCAAGATGGCTGACACACCTCTTTGAAAATATCTCAAAATGTCCGCACGGCCATTTTGGATTTTAAAAGGTAAATGTGATTAGCAAATGTCATGTATGTCATTCCGGGAATTCGTTATAGTGCACCTGATGCTTATGATTTTGAAACCAGTGTTACATGGATAGCTATGAATCCTCATGAAGGTTTCAAATCTTCGCAAAGGTGTCAAAGCTCTACAAGGTCCTAAATATTGTCCACTTAATGAAGAACGGGCAAATCGCAAAGGTTTTCTAAGTCCTCGTACAGTGTCAAAAATGTGGCCACGTAAGATGTGAACACAAATATTTTCTACTGCAGCACCACGGCTGTATGTTTCGTACGTCCGTGCGGTATCAAACGGCGCACAACACTCCCATCTCTCCACGGTTGGGTAGTTTCCGGTACAACATAAGATCGGCTGTAAGCAATTGTTGCAGCATGGTACGACGGAAACTAATGAAATTTGAATCTGCACGAAAATAGGCCTTCGGAAGTACTCCGTGCTCGATGCAATGAGTTTACCGCGTCGTGTTGAAAAAGATGGTGCAGGCTGTTACGGCCAGTATCTCAAAATCTATCCTGTATCGGTAATCAAATGGACCAAGAGTTTTCCTTACAAATTTCCATCTTTATTTGATAATAGAATTTTTCAAACCTCCACTTATTATGTCACGTGGGGTCGAAAACGAACATTATATTAGAGCATTTGAACTGTATTCAATGGGAGGATTATTTGGGGTAAACGTGTTGCGCCCCCCCTAAAACCTCAGCATGTCAAAAATGACGACCTCCCTGATTGGCTTCCTAATTTATGGAACTCTGTATCATTTCATCATCATGTTTCGTGGTCCTGAGGATGGGTATCAGGTTCTTTGATTTGACGGGGATGTGAGGCCCGGTGTCATATATTACAGCGATCCGTGGGGGACTGCGTGTCCTACCACCCATCTGCCTATTGTGTTCTCCATTGAGTGGCTGTATGCATCTTTGTTTTCAGGCACTGTACCCAATGGCCTGTCGTCTACAAGGTACGGTTATATTCCGTTGCATTTTTCATAATGGATAAGCTATGACACTCTCTCATGGGGGGACCACTCAGTTCTTTACAACCGGGTCTCCGAAAAAACCGTACCCATAACCCCTTTATAGGGGTAATCTTCAAAAGGAGTACCCATTTTAATGATTTTTTTACTCCATTATGTAGATTTCAAGAAACCGAAATCTCCGATGTAAATGGGACCACCCAATGGTTACAGCATGGGACACCGATACCGCTCTTAAATCACTGTAAATTGGTCCTTGTTTTCCCCGCAAAGGCCATTTATATATTAACTTAGTCGTAGTCATTTACCTCTGCTATTTCCCAACTTTTAAAAATAGATATTAATACCCTCCTCTCTCTTCAAAATATGGACGCAAGTTTGGGAATGTCCAAGGTAAACATCCCATCAATCAACTCATATTTTATTTTGTTCTTTACCCGGTAACAATGTAACAATTTACCACATTGTAAAATAAAAGTGCACCTAGCTAATTCAGCATCCATCCAAATGAACTAGTTTTCATTAATCATTAAGAAGACGTCACCCAACTTGAACATTTAAACTGGCTAAATTATATTCCAAAAAGTGTTATTTTTGGTGTCCCTGTTACCCTCGTAAAATCCGGGTTTTTTTTGTCAGGGTACAAAACATCCAACAATAGATTTTTAACAGAAAAAAATATAGTGTTCAAGATTTACCTGTATCCATGTGATTCTTTAGTAATGCTTAATACTTACACATTGCTTAACTTAGAATAGTCCAAAAATTTATGACATAAACTATATTGCATCATATGTATTATTTCATATAGATTAGACACTCCGAATATTTTGTATTTGGCTTCTTTTTTACTTGTGTAATTGTGTAACTATAACTAATACACAGTCAAAACCTTTAAGGCTGGTTATTCTTGCGGTAGGCCTATTTAGTACACAGAATGGAAGCTACGTATAACCTAGGGGGCCTCGTACGGCAGATGTACCATATGGGTTTATGATGTTTTACTTCTTTAAACTTTGAATGATGACCAATACCCCCCGCGATCCTCAAGGAGAAAGAAGAAAGAGAGAAAAAGTTATGTATCGTTTGATGATGTGTTATTTTGACATAAAAGTTGCAACTAATTAATCTGTCTTGTTCATTGCTTTAAATTGATTTGTGTATATAGACCTACCCAGATGTGTACATCGGAAATTGGCGATTTCAAATGAGTATACTTGGTTTTATCATGTGCAAATTAAATTTACAACTTCAAAATTATTCTTTCCCAGTGACATATTACTTTACGAGCTTATAAATCTTTTTATAAACCCGGATAACAACGAGTAAAACTTCTTTTTACTCAGCCTGTATCCCTACTCAAAAGTGAAGTGCCCCCGTCTCATCACTCTCACTCTCTCATACGCTCACTTTTTCGCATGCGTTAATTCCTTACACCCCCATTTCCAATCTACGACGTGCAGGCACACATGCAAACCACATGCCATGTTTAAGATCAAATTACTGGGCAAAAAGCCATTATTCAAATTTTATCTATTAGTTACCATAAAAAATTGTTAAAAGATGGGTGCAAATAAAGCAGTATATAGCGGGAAGCCCTTTTTAAACACTTCATATAGTGACAATAGGACGATAAAAATATTATACATTGCACTATGTCCCTTTATATGATTACACAATACAGGGAACCCATTACAACTCCCAAAATGAAGTGATATTTTTTTCCTATTTTTGTAATTTGATATTTTTAATTTTATCATAAATAAAAGGTAATGAGCATCTTGCCTGAAAAAATATTCATTTTGGTTGATGGGTTTTCCAGATATTTCCAACCGACAATGAGTCAGCAGCACATACCGTGTCCATGGGTATTTCATAATGCATGATAAGTACAATGAATTGTTTGGGAGCAACCTGGTATGGTAGCTATGTATCCTGTGCAGCGGCAATGGTCCTACTAACAGGTTTCCCTGAAGCGAGAGTATTACCAAGCCTGCTATCTGTAACATGAGAAAAACTGTTGAAGCAAAGGGAATTTTGAAATGTCCCATATGACTAAGTGAGACGGCCTAGGACGTCAGAACACACACCTGCGAACATTCAAGCTGTAAGAAGCAGCTTCGCAACAACGTCATTTCAACAGCGTATCGTTGTGATGTCATCAATTGGTGGCATCCATACACAATTGTGAGACGACATAATTTGGATGCAGGTGATCCTCAACGTAGGCTGGCGTTTTGCAATTGGCTAATCAACCGACACGGGCTCTTCTTAATAGAACTTGTTTGTTGTTGATGAAGACCAATTTTCACACAATGCCTTGCTCCGTGAACTCTCAAAATGTGAGAGAGAATGCGCCAAAATAGCCTTGTCAAGGCAGTCTGAATCTGAATTATATCGCCAGCTAATAGCGTAAAGCAATAGTAATTTTTTGAGCCCAAATGCATTGTTATCGCCTGCTATTTTTAGTATCCGGATTCCAACCCGTTGGTCCTGCGGTTTAAGCTCTCAGCTCTGTCAGACAGCTTGTACTATTGTATTGCCGGTGTCATAACACAGTTCCGCGGGACTGTTTGGTCCCTACACCAATCTTTCTATTGTGTTCGCCATTGAGTGCTGTATGCAATCGTTTGTTTCAGCCTGTACCCCAATGGCCTCGTATACAAGGTTCACGGTTTATTCCGTACATTTTGCTATGGTAAAGCTCGTACTCTCTCTATGGGGACACTCAGTTTTCTTTACACCGGTTTTTTTATGTATTTCAAGAAATTGTTTTTTCCGTGATTGCGAAATTTAATTTTGGGGGGGGGGATTGTTTTCCATCTATGGCGTTTATGAGTTTATTGAATATATTTGGCCATCAATGACGCTCTTTTCCTTACTTGCATGTACGGGCGACGTTGTTGCCAATGAGTACGAGCTATTGTGGGTGTCATTTTGTAACTGGGCAGTTACGTAAGTGGGTAGGACCATCAGATTGGTATTAAATACAGACATACAAGCGCGAGGCTCCGCTCGCGCCTGAGCGATTCGTGGAAGTTTAATGATGGTCGGGAGGTGTGTGGGTGTGACTTGTGCACACAATATGATATGAAACAGATTTCTGAGACCATTTCATTTAACGGGTTTTGCATGCCGCCGGCCTAAGCCCCTGGGTGGGTGGGGTGGTGGTTGGTGGGGTGGGGGGGATTTGCATGGGCGCCGTGCTAATGCCAGGGGGTAGCCTAGAGTTCGAGATCTTTTTTATGTCCGCATGTGTAAGAGTTTGCAGCTCAGCTAAGGCCTCGTTGGGGGGGGGGGGGGGGGTGGTAACACCAATGATTATATACGGGCGATGTACATCGAAAAGGGACATAGCCTTATTCGTCTTGAACAAGACTAGACACCAAAGGGAAACCCCCAGCCAATGATTTTTCTTCTACGACATAACCTAATGGTCGCAGGGATTTGCAGTTTACAAGGCATGCTGTTTGCAGTACAATAACCTAACTGGGCCCATTTTTTAATTGATGAAATTTTGAATGTCCGGTTATCTCATATCAGTAATCAACATTTGGAACCAGAGTTGCGGCGCACTTTTCAGCAGCAAAGAAAGGAGCAATCGTCGTGCATGGTTTCTTCAAGACCGTGCACCATCACACAGGTCTGTAATGGTTAGAAACCGCCTTCAGGAACTTTTTTCCAAATTGGATCATTGGATTAAGGGTCATGCGGTGGAAATGGCCCCCTGGTCACCGGATCTAACTCCGCTAGATTTTTTTGGCTATGGGTGATGTAAAACTCGAAGTTTACAATGAGGGTCCCCAAACAAATTGCCAGAACGTAACGACGACGGTAAACGATGCATTTACCGCATTAGGAGAACCGTGTAACATCAAGAAAATGCACTCCAGGGCTACCAAGTGCAGCTACAATCAGGGAGGACATGTGAAAGATAGAAATTAAAGGTAGACCGTTAAGATAAATTATTTTTGATGTGTCATAGTGGGGGTTCAACCCGCCTAAGAAAAGTGATGTTCCTTTGACAAGGGCCTGTTTGCTGACTAGTATTGTTTAGTGGCTGGAATGTATCTTGAAACCACTCTACATGAATGGACAAAAATCAGGTAAGATGCTCTTTACCCATTTTATGATAAAAAATAAAATCCGCAGATAATCAAAATTCAAATTACATAAAGTGAAAAATATTTTTAATTGTGTATTTTTATTTGGTTAAAGTTTTTATTGTGTCACCTTGTACGGTACATGAGATTACATACCTACATACACCGTGATGTCACACGCTGTTATTTCCCATTTTAACTACCAGCTTTATATTGGGATAATTTGACACAATGGATTATGGGATATTGGATTTGATTACGGTACTAAATTCTTCTACATTCTTTCCACACTGAAAGTTGAACCCATCTCGCAAAAAAAGGAAACATTACGTTTGGGTCCAATAACAGTTAACAACTTATAATCCCTTCGGTTAACTATCTAAAGTTTCCTTTGTTATAACTGTTGTCATCCCCCAAAATGCTTAAGATTCGAAAATATTTGTATTTTATTCGCCACCTCTCTCCGAGACCATTTCCAAAGCCCATTCGGTATATACGTTTTCCTCCTCGATGATCTGCCCCTATTTTAAAAGCAATATTCCGCCCTCATAATGACGCGGATGACTTCAATAAAATCTAGAACCCCTAGATGCAATTTTTTCATGCGGTGATAAAATTACCCAAGGCACTCTTGGAAATTCCATCCATGCAACACATTCACTCTTCCGTAAAAAACACAGGAACTCAAGGTAACACAACGTGTCTTTCAGACTGGTGTACGCGACGATGGCAGACCAATGAATCTGACAACTGACTGGATACAGTGCATGATGGAGTCTTCCAAGTCTGCCCACTCTCCTGGCATCCTTTTTCCTGACCGTCTTCTTTCAATCTGTGTCTTGATCATCCTAGAACCGTCAGTCCAAACACCTCGGATACTGCATGAGTAGATCTGATATCATTATCATCTGCCAAAGCATACGCATATGACCTGACCCCTTGTACTAGAAGGAGCCCAGAAGGATTCCAAGAACTTGTAAATACAGTGAACAACTTCCTCAATTGGACACGACCATGAAGGCCAAACCAAGCAAATGCAAGTAGCATGCCATGAAGGAGTTTGTCCCAACGCAGAACAAACGACAAGGAACACAAAACACATAGTGACATACTATACACCGGCCTAGAAATAGACGGACAGCCGTTGCTTAATCCACAGTAAAATCCCCTGCCGTTACCGACATATAACGACCTGAAGGACAAAACATCAGAGACATGGTAGTGCACACAGCTGAGTAGTAATGCTTCAAAACAACAACCCCCCCAATTCAAGTCAACTGATTGGGCCTCATGAAGTTATGAATATACAATAATTCTATTGTACCCAAACTGACGTGGGAGTTCAACATCTACGACTTCCCATTTCAATACGTGGAAGCCTTGAGCTACGTGCAACCAAATACCTGAGCTAACTAAGTACATCTAAGCAGTAATCTAAAGCATGGAAGTACACAACACTTCACAGAAAGGCATGAAGGTAAAAAGACGACAGAAAGAGCCAATGGACTGGTATAAAATAATTAGAACAGAAAGACACGGCATCTAATTCCTAATTGAAATGTCTAGATTCAGACGGCATAGAGCCGGTCTTGGGTTAAAAAAGAACCAAGCTGATCAAAGACATAGTCGTCAAGAACAATGGAAATGCCTTACCGGACTAATTAAAGATGTAGATGTGGAAGACATGTTGGTCTAGCTTTACGGATGTGCGAAACGAGGACAGTGGTTGAACTGGAGTCTGTCATGCAGGTCGCCACCTCTGGAAGAAACTTGTGTATGTCCTGGATGCCATATTTTGCTGTTTTCCACATCACTCCTCCCATATCAACTTCCATCCCCTGCCAATCTGAAGCTGTGGGCCAAGACCAATCTTGGACTCTTCCAATTATGTCCTCATCGTCAATTGTACACTGTTTTCCACTGTTCCACATCCTCAAATGTTGTAGCTACTCATTACAAAGCGGAAATACAATTGGCGGCACCGACCCAACACTGAAAGCAACCTCTACAGGTCTGTCACCGTACGAAAGTTTCTTCTATTAGGCAAATCAGAAAAAAAAAACATCACACTGAAATCTGGAACTCCTCTCTACAATAGCCTTTGTGGCCATGGGATCAAATGCAATTGTTTCATTTTGATTACAGAGTAAACCACTTTCCACTATAAATAATATAAATATTTAAAATTACCATTATTGGGTATGGCAATTGTACAGGTTTTGCACATTTTCATAAAATGAATAGAATGCCATCTCAATTTCTTTTCTGACTATCAGTGATCAAGGCATTATACTAAATGACTGCATGACTCAGCAAATAATGGACTATTGATATTTCAGTAAATCCACCTGTATTCCCGGGACAAAGCATTTCAGATTCCCCGTTGTTTATTTGGAACTGCAGAGCCATTGTTACTGGCATGGGGCATTAAGAAGATCAGGCTTTATACTCGTGATCCCCGCCCATTTTAGGGTACAGGTTTCACATAGAAATCCAAGTATTGCATTGACTTACGTCATGCTCTGTATGATGTTGTCAAGTAGCACGGGACAGAATCAATGGCAACTCTTTTGTCTACTTGGGACTTCTATATAAACGTCTACCCCACTTTGGATTGAGCTGGCCTCGTTCGCAATTAAACTAAATTTTGAGGGGTTCTATGTGAGTTAAATAATTTTGACTGTATATTTATCATGTAATTGCAGAAAGAAATAATGTGAACAAACTCTGGTGGATATTGCTGGTAAGCTGTGACCTAACATACTTGTGCAGAACACGAAGATCCAAACTTAATTGCTGCATTTCTATTCAATTTACCACCATGAATTTAGAAAAATACCAAAGAATGGGGTCTAGCGACCTATGCTAACAACACGGTAAATTGATTAGAAATGGGTTCGCGAAAATGACTGTAACTTTGTTTATGACAAAAGATTGTTAGGTCACAGTTGCAAACAACTTCCTTCAGATTTTTTGTTCATCTTTTGTTTCCGTTTCGGAAAAAAATGATGAATATATGTCAAGTAATTGAACGCACAGGTAGAGAGAAGCCCTTAAAGGTTTTATCATCTTGATAAGAGGACAAGTATTGTGCTTTGAGTCTTGAAAAAAATAGACTCAATCTAATCGGGTGATTAGCACCTGAAAATCTGTTTCAAACTGTGATGGGTAATAACAATGGCTCTGTAAGATATAGATAATCAATGAGCTGATCGGCGGTCGTTCAAATAAATAACAAGCTTGAGCGCTTGATGCTTGGTTAATATCTCGAGCGGCCTTTAGGCCGCGAGAGATAAGTTAACCAAGTCTTCAAGCGCGAAAGCCTGTGATTTTCACGAACGTTCACCATAGCGAATTGATTATATATATACACTTAGAGTATGATATATAAATACATTTTGTAAAACAAGAGTTTTGGTTTTAAAACATGCTAAAAATTGGAATGATACGAAATAATTTGTTGTCGCAATTTAAATTTAACCATATTAAAAAAAAACACTTTGCATGTCACCATCTATGACGAGCGTACCCAAGTCCAAAGGGTTGTATTGATTGCTCTGGCCATTAACCCTCGAGTGACTAAAGCTATTCAGTGTTTTTTTTTAAGGCTTTATAAATTGACAATGGGTTAATTTGATTAGGCTTTGCTAAATTTACGACGGTAAATTTCTCATGTATTAAGTTTTATCTTGGAGTAGTAAAATTTGAATGAAATAAATTCAACCAAGCCTATCGGAATAATAAAGACTATTAACCCTATCCATCCTTGAAAACATACTGATTATGTTCGTGGCAGAAATTACAAGGGAGTTTATCAGTGTTTTACCCAGACCAGTTAGTACATGAATTGTAGCATTTGTAGAGTGGGGGTTGAAGAGATATGAAGAAAACAAAAATAAAACATCTCGTGATCTGGTGACCGTCACTGTTATAGTATATTCGTAGATTATGTACGTATCTTTATGTGTATTGTGTGATGTCGACATTTGTGGAGGCAGCAGCATTTGAGTTTCAAATTTGGAAATGACGGCGTCGGATGGGGAGCTTCTGCAAGCTTGAGCCCAAGAGGTTGAAGCTGACTTGTACTGTTTTTTTTGGGGGGGGGTGAGGTATCCTCTAATTCAACCAGTGTTTGGTCAAATTTAATGTTCATGGAGTATGTTTATTAATCATTTCTTTTAATGTTGGTCTTTTTGCAATTAACCTAAAGGAATTGCAGTTCGCATACACATTGTAAAAATGACAGTATGAAAATCAAATATCTGTTTATCATTATAGTTGCTGTTGTAAAAATAATAAATTGTGTCAGGTCTATTTATGAGAACAAATTGTAAAGAGCAATCAATTTCTAAAAGTTTATTACAGGTAGCATACCGCTCTTATTTCTACATACATAGGTTGCATAGTTGGACACCATAGAACTTTGTATCTTAGTTTGCCATCAGTAATATTAAAGGATCGCACCCGCTGTATATAATTTGTCAGAGACATGTTATTCTAGAACCATTCCTCGTGACACGCTTGTTCAGTTGTTGGACCCCGACTCCGAGTTGCATGTTATTAAAAATAAAAACACCCCGGTAAGCCCTCTCGACCCGTTTCGTATTAGAGTAACGCGCGGGGAAGAAAATAGTTAACAACAAAAGACGCTAGCACGAGAAGTGTATTTCCAGCATAAAAAGTAATTTGAAGTGCTTTTGTCCTCGGAATACCAAGCGGATTTAATGGATATCACAGTGCCTTTATTTGTTCGAGTCAATGCAGCATGATGTACATCTACTGGTAACTGAGATTTAGGAAAAGAAATTGTGATGACATTTTATTCATTTTCAATCAAATGTGCAACGTTTGCACTCGACATACCCCATAGTAGTGAAAGGTATTAATTAGCAAAAAAGAACTTTCGCAGAAATCAGTTACTTCGCCGATAAGCGTAACCAATGTCCTTATCCACGCATCTTTCTCTCTTTGATCCCAGGGAATATTTCGCCAAAGCTGATGATACAAACGATCGAACATCCACTTGATTAATATTTTAAATGACCTTATTCTCTGTACATGACATGTTTTATAAAACCCAAGCCCTCGGAAAAACACTAAGACAATACTAAAATAACTGAACGAAAGAGACTCGCAAAAAGTATGAGTTTTGGTTATGTTCACTTTTTACTTACCGAGATTTAAATGTCAAAGAAGGTCTATGTCAACTGGATTTGATGTTGGCCCATGACCTATTTGTCACCTAACATGATCACGATCATTGCAGACTGCTCCAAACTTTCCTTATGTTGAAACATTCAAGTTAGATGAAACCCCCCAAAATTTGTTTAATTTCAACAAAATTGAAGCAATTTCTGATTTGACCCCTGAACAAAGGAAATTGACCTCGTTTTTAACAATTTTTGTCAGTTTTACCTCAAAACCAATGCTCACCACTATGGTACAAAATATACATTTTGGAATCCTTATGTCTAGACGGACAATTTGGCATACATTTCAACATGATTGGAGTATTTTTAAAAGGTTAACCCTGTATAAAACTTAATTGACCCCTATTGAAAAACTGGGCACCAAAATTTGAGACCACTAACGGACCTAAGGTTCAAAGCTTAGATGTAGTGGGACTGAACCGATGATGTTTGACCCAGGTCTGTGGCTTCCGCTATAAAGCAAAAGACATTGAAATTTTGAGATCTTGTCACTTTTTATGAAAGCGTTACTACAAAAAGTGATACTATTAAATGAGTAGTTGAATCCCTTATGCCAAAAATCTTTCGTGAAGGGTTCATGTCAGAAATATCAGAAAAGGGCGAAATTTAAATGATACCCGAACCCCGGTAGCAGGAATTCAACTGTGAAAACGTAAAGTAGGATAGGTTTTATTGATAATGCTTTCTTTGCCTGGCTTGGGAAAGGTAGTGTTAGGTAAATGACAGCAAGAAGCCGACCGCCTCCGACCAGCAAGCACCCGATTCTCGCGTGCAAACACCAACGGAGGTTGGGGCTGGGCAGTTGTTATAGGAGGACATATGTGTATGAGTTCGGAATGGGAGGATCAAACAATCCATCTACGTAGTGCCTTACAGGAAGAGTTCGGGTCCAGTACGGCATTACTCGGATGGATCGTAAGCTCTGGAGTGGCAACGCTCTTACTAAGTGGTAAAAGATTATATATTATAAAAACTGATTTTTACGGTTATACTAACGTCACAAAAAAATGCAAGTTGTTCCGGAAGGTTTAGAAACCAATCCAATATGCGGAATGCTGTTTGTAATTTTAGTGTTTTTTTATGGAAATAAAGGTTTCCTACGGCCTAATAATGCATTTACCATATGAATGCAATAAGAAAATACTGGGTGCATGACCTATAGCTTATATTAATATGCAGCAAAATCCAATTGTATTTTAGTTAAATTCGGAAAGATTTGGGGCAAGGCGCACACACTCTAAAATGAATGATCGAAAATGAATTAATTTGGACATGTGGGAACAGATGGATGCTATAAGGGTTAAGCTCTACTAAACCATGGCGGACGCAGTTTAGGGCGGTTATTCCAGGTGGACTCAGTCCAACAAAGCCTGCACACGGACACACTCCTTCCTGGCTCATTAACACAGAACGTTGAAATGTCTATTACCTACCATCACCAGAATAGTAAACAGTTCTCTTTGACACAAGCATAAAATTCCTCAAACTTTGAAGCATTCTATAATTATCCTGTTCTAAGAAGATATTTTGGATCATACTTGTGCCAATATCAAAATTCATTCCAAAGTGATGAGAAGGTACAGCTTGATTCTTGGTGAGCCATTGCATTCTGCATACAAATCTCACCATTCCACTGAGGACAGCCCTTCTTACAGGTTAGAAATTGACATCCTTCAAGCGCGTTTGGAATGCTTATTATAAGGCTGTCTTGCTTGACTTGTGAGTTGCCTGCCACCATTGACCATGAATTTGATTAAAAGGCATTGTGAAACCAGTTTTGGTATTACAGCCACTACTCTAAGCTTGGTTTAGATCATAATCTTATTTGCCACAAGTACCCGTAGTGAATGGTTAATGTCAAAGCAGCATTCTTTCCTACTCAGTTCCTCAGGGCTCATTTTAGGCCAGCAAGGTTTTTTAAGGTATACCATCCTGTCGGTGACATTATTAGGATCATGATGTTACTTTCACCGTATGGTGATGACCTCAGCTTTTCTGTGAGTTTAATCCATTGACTGTGAGCAGACTCTCCAAAAAAAAACGTTCAATCTGTATATCTACATAACACCCTGGAATGTAAAGAATCATGCTGGGCAGATGATCAAGAAAAGTGTTTTGAAAAAGCTGGTCCCCCCCCCTTCGATACGGTTAGATCTGGGTGACACTCTGTTCCTGCATCTTGGTGCGTGTAAAGAACTTGGGGTTATGTTTGATTTCACCATGAGTATGCCCAATCAACGGAGCCCCTAATGGGACAATCGAAAAAAGATTTTTGGTCTTTCGCTATCCGTTCAAACAGAATTACTATCGTTCAAACGATAAGTAATCCGTTCAAAAACGAATTAACTAAATTGTTCAACGAATTACTAAATTAAATCGTTCAACGATTAATCATCCTTAAAACTTATTAGTAATCCGTTCAAACGAATTACTAGGTCAATTCAAATCGGATAGTAATCCGTTCAAAAACGAATTACTAAATCGTTCAAACGGAATATTAGTTTATCCCGTTCAACGGATAAGTAATCCGTTAAACGGATTAGTAATCGTTCAAACGAATTACTAAATCTTCAATGGATTAGTAATCCGGTCAAAACGAATTACCTAAATTGTTCAAACGATTAGTTATCCGTTCAAAGCGATACTAACATCGTTCAAACGGATTAGTAATCCTTTTCAAGAATTACTCATTGTTCAAACGAATTACTAAAACATTCAAACGATAGTAATCCTTGTTCAAACTAATTACTAAATTGTTCAACCGAATTATCGAAAAAATCGTTCAGACGGATTAGTAACCCGTTTAAAAACGGATTAGTAAACAGGAGACAGGATAAGACAATAGAGAGGGTATACAGGATACGGGGTCAAGAACTGCGGACAGGTACCATGGGATCAATGAGGCCAAGAACTTTAAAACAATGGTCATGAACAGGGGTAGATAGACAATGGGGTCAAGAACAGGGGGACAATGAGAATGGGATTCATGAACAATGGGACAGGGACAATGGGGTTCACAATAATAGGGACAAGGACAATGGGGTTAAGAACAGGTTGGCCAGGGACAATGGAGTCAAGAACTGGGGGGAAGGGACAATAGGTCATGAACATTGGGATAAGGAAATGGGTCAATAGGTCCAAGACTGGAGGGCACAGGACAAATGGGGCAAATGAGGTCATGGCCAATGGGGGACAGACACAAATTGGGTCAAGAACATAGGATGCTGGACAATGGGTTCAAGAAGGGGACAGGAACAATGGGGTCATGAACATTTGGGTACAGGAAAAAATGGGGTTAAGGTCAAGAACAATGGAAGGACAGGGACAATGGGTCAAGTGTACATAACAATGAAAAGGGACAGGGACAATGGGGGTCAAGTCAAGAAAAGGGGGACTGCTAACTGAGGTTATGAACATAAGGTTACTGGACAAGGTGTCCAATAGGGGTTCAATGAACTGAGAGGCGGAGCATGGGGTGAAGACGGAAGCAGAGACAATTGGAGGTCAAAAAGAGGTCAAAACAGGGACGGGATCCATGTCCCCCCCCCTTATTGACCCCATTAACCCCATTATCCCTGTTTTTCCCTCCTGTTCTTACCCCCATTGTCCCTGTCCCCTCCTTTTGACTGCATTGTCCGGTCCCCTTCTTGACCCATTGTCCTCTGCCCCCCCTGTTCTTGATCCATTGTCTCTTCTTCCCCTTCCTCTTCCTCTTGATGCTATTGTCCATGTCCCCGTTCTGACCCCCCCATTGCCCTGTCCCCCTGTTCTTGAACCTATTGACCCCTTGTCCCTGCCCCCCTTGTTCATGACCCCATTGTCCAATGTGCCCCTTTTCATGTTTTCCCTTTCTTGACGCCCATTGTCCCTTTGGTTCACCCTTTTCATGAGACTCCATTATACCTGTCCTCCAATTGTTCGTTCCGCCATTGTCCGTGCCAACTCATTGTTCATGACCCCACTTGTCCGCTGTCCGCATTGTTCATCGCCCCATTGTCCCCGTTCCTTCCCCCATGTTCATGACTCCATTGTTCCTCCCCCCTCGTTCTTTGATCCCATTGTCTTGTTCCCAGTTTTTGACCCATTGTCTCTTCCCCCAGTTCTTGACCCGATTGACCCCACTGTCCCTTTTCGCCCCCGCTTCGTCAACAACTTGTCCATGTCCCCTGTCTTGACCACATTGGCCCTGTCCCATTGGTCCCTGTTCCTGTTCCCAGTTCTTGACCCATTTCTCTGTCCCTGTTCTTGACCCAGTATCTCTTCCTTTCCCCCTGTTCTTGACCATTTCCTCCACTGTCCCTTTCTGCTGAACCCATTCTTGACCCGATTGACCCCACTGTCCTTTCTCCCCCGTTCTTAACCACATTGTCACTGTCCCCCCTGCATTCTTGACCAATTGGCCGGTCCCATGTCCCTGTTCCCAGTTCTTGACCCTATTTCTCTGTCCATCTTTCTTGACGCCAGTATCTCTCCCCCCCCCTTCATGACCCCCATATTATCCCTGTCCCTTGTTGTTCATGACCCCTTGTCCCTGTGCCGCTGTTCTTGACGCTCATTGTTCCATTCCCCATTGACTTGTTCCCATTGTCCATGTCCCCCCACATGTAACACGTCAGGTAAGTCATCAGGTAAGTCATCCCTGTCCTCGACTCTTTTTGACCGTTGTCTCGGTCCCCCTGTTCTTGACTTGCCCCTTCCCACTCTTCTTGATGCTATTGTCCCTGTCCCCCGTTCATCATAGACCCCATTGTCCCTGTCCCCCAGTTCTCTTGAACCTCATGGACCCCATTGTCCCTTCCCCATTTGTCCATGACCCACTTGTCCCCATGTGCCCCTGTTCATGTCTCCCTGTTCCTTAACCCCATTGTCCCTGCCCCCTGGTTTCATGACTCGGATTGACTCCTTTATACCTGTCCTCCATTGTTCATTACCCCATTGTCCGTGCCAACTTTCATTGTTCTTGAACCCATTGTCATTGTCCGACCTTATTGTCCCTGCCCATTGTCCCTGCCCCTCTGTTCCATTCATGACCCATATCCCTCGTCCTCATCCATTGTTCATACGTCATTGTCCCTGTCCTCTCATTGTTCATGACACCATTGCCCTGTCCCCGTTTCTTGCTATTTTGTACCTGTCCACTGTACATGAACCCATTACCCCTGTCCCCATTGTTCATGACCACATTGTCTCTGTCCACTGTTCTTGCCCCCATTGTCCCAGTTCGCTCATTATTCTTGACCCTCGTTTGCCTATGTATTGTATTGTGTTTTTGACCCATTGGTCCCCTGTCCCTTCATTGTTCTGTACACCCTTAAACCCCAATTGTCCCGGTCCTCCCTTATTCATGACTCCCATTGTCCCTGTCCCAATTGTTCATCGCCCCATTGTCCCTTTCCCCAATGTTCATGACTCCATTGTTCCTCCCCCCTTTCTTTGGATCCATTGTCTTGTTCTCCCCGTTCTTTACGCTTATACCCCATCGTCTCTGTCCCCAGTTCTTGACCCGATTGACCCCCATTGTCCCCTTCTCCCCCGTTGGTTAACCACATTGTCCCTGTCCCCCTGTTCTTGACCCAATTGGCCGTGTCCCCCATTGACCCTATTTCTCTGTCCAATCTGTTTCTTCTTGACCCCAATATCTTCTTCCCCCTGTTTTGACCCAATTTCCTCCTGTCCCTTTCGTCTTCTTGAACCCCTTGTCCCTGTCCCCCGTTCTTGACCCGCATGTTTCTCTCTGTACCTTTTTTTAACCCCATTGTCCCTGTCCCGCTGTTCTTGTCCTCATTGTCCCTGTCCCATTGAGCGTGATCCCCATTGTCCATGTCCCACCACATGGAACACGTCAGGTAAGTCATCAATTATCTCGTCCATTAAGTCATCAATTTCCTAACTCGCTCAGGTAAGCGTCATTCTAATCTTTTGCAAACGATTTATTAATGTCGTTTGAACGGATTACTAATCCGTTTTGAACAAGTTGTATTCGTTTGAACGATTACTATCCGTTTGAACGATTGTAAATTCGGTTGAACGATTACTAATCCTTTGAAACGATTAGTAATTCGTTTGAAAAGATTACTAATCCGTTGGAACGATATAGTAAGCGTTTGAACAATTTAGTATTCGTTTGAACGATTTAGTTTTATTCGTTGTGAACAATTTAGTAATTCGTTGAAACGGATCTTATTCCGTTAACGGATTACGTATTTCGTTTAAACGGATTAGCACTTCGGTTGACGATTACTAATTCGTTTGAACGGATTACTAATCGTTTGAACGATTTAGTAATTCTTTGTGAACGGATCTTACTAACCGTTTAAACGATTTAGTAATTCGTTTGAACAAATTAGTATTCCGTTGAACGGATTAATCGTCCGTTTTGACAAGGTTTAGTAATTCGTTTGAACGGATTAAGCGAAATCTTTTTTTTCTTGTTTAGATACGAATGTCCCCTTAGGGGCTCCGACCAATCAGATTAGATCTATTACATATTCGTAATTATGGAGTATTCGTGATTTATCACTTTGATGATGCAACTATGTGGTACGTCTTCGGTCTTTGTCCCGCATTGGGGACTATGTGCAACTCAATTACATTGGCGCCGTGAAAAAAGATCTCAAAAGGCTCCAGCACTTGCAAATAAAGCTTGCCGCTCGGTGTTCGCATGCGGTTGATCACCCTTCATTGCTTGCCTGAAAGAAACGTAACAGATACAAATCCTTCTTTATGTGTAAATCTCTTCACGGACAGGCTCCTTATACCTTACTGATGGTCTAAATTTGTCAAAGTGTTGGATAGTAATTATGATGTGGTACAAAGACGAAGTACGGTCTTCTTTCGTGATGTTACACGGCTTGTTATTCTCGTACAATCGTTAGATTTGGCGGACAGATCATTGGACGTAATTGTTCCTAGGATCTGAATAAGTTCCTGCTAATATTAGAGAGGCACCTTCCACCAGTGTCTCTAAACGGCTCTGAAAACATAACTTATTTCCTGATATTTAAAATGACGTCGAAACTTTGGTTTTGTTAGTTTTCTTTTAATTATTATGCTGTATGGTAATTTTGTATATTAATTTAAAATGTAAGTATTTGTTGTAATTCGCCGTGTTCTCTGTAGATTGCCATATATAAATGGCATTTTATTATTATTCAAAGAACTAGGCGAAATCGCGGTGCGGCGGCCCACCTGGTCCTTAGTTTTTGAACGATATTGCAAAGGCTAGCCATTTCTATAGTACCCTATGTATTAGATCACCTATTATCGCAAATTTCCATGGGCTTCATGGCTTTTGCATGTATTCTTAGTTTTTTGTAATTACCTAATTTGTGAAGTAATAATTATTTTCTCGTCGAGAGGAAAGTACTATGTCATTCAACTTTAGGTGGTTTTAACCAATATCACGATTTCTCTTTAAAATTTGGAATAGAGTGTTTCATTTTTGGAGAAAACGTAGTTTTTAAATGGTATTTGTATTTTTGAGAAAAAACCAACACCTTTCAGTAAAATAATCCTTAATCTCAAAATCTACGATGAATAATTTTCTAAAATTTTATATCTTCCAATGAATCTCTTTATTTGTAAATCGAGAGTTGTAGTTTCTTCTACAAATATAAATTATTAAGATTGGTATTTCTATAGAAAAAAAAAAATCATACAATATTATTAACAAATACTAACATTTATACATAAACCCTTCTTATTGTCTGAAATTAGGAGAGAAAAACAAATTATTCTTCAAATATAATAAAAATTGGAAACCAATGCTATAGGATAAATTTACATCTAGAAAATGAAAAATATAACAAAAAACTAGGTTTTTGTTTTTAGCAATTTTCATTTTTTACATTTTGGGGGGGAATAGTGGCAATTTATTGTTGTTTTATGATATATAGATACATCGTTTTATTTAAGCGCTTCTGTTTCTGTGAAGTCTTATTCCAAATGCTAGTGATTCCAATTCTTTGGTTTTGGGATTATGATACAAATCACTCTTAAGTGGTCCAATGTGCCGTAATTGTGGCTATTTATGACGCGAAACTGTGTCCGTTTTTGGAGGGAGAGCAATACAAGTTGAAATTTAAAGAGATGATCGAATTTGAAAAAAATAGGCCCACACGTGCATACTAGGCTAACGGTTCGATGTACAAAAATCTCAACCTTTTTAAGTTACGTCTAGGAGGACGATATTACGTGGATGACGAGATATTGTCAGCATTCTGATTTTTTTTCAATTCATTATCATTGTCTATTTTTTACACATTAAAGGTCCTGTCAGTAGTTTCGGTGCCGAAGAAAGCTTGGAGATGTCGTAAAACCGGCCTTATCGGTGGTATCATTCTTGGAGGGGTTCACTTGAGGGCTTTTGTACAGAGACCATTGCAAACTATGGCAACATATGGGTTGATTGCAGGTAATCTTAAAGCCACTATCAGCGATTTCTTTTCAAACCAAATTGCGCCCCCATTTTTGATAAGGTCTTTTTTTGGCAACTGTGTATTGGAATATTTGTAGTGAATGGACCCCTGTGTAAGTGGCGAAGCTTAACACGCCGTATTGTCAAGAAAATAAGATTTGTACAATTGTTTGCCGCGGGGTCCAATTTTATTAGTAAACAAATAACCAGTCGTAAATTGGCATCTTCAAGACCGCTTTCTTTTTTTTAAAATGCTTTCGTGTTGTTTTCACAAAGAACAGCAATATAAGGTGGTTGATAATAACCTAACACTGGCATTTAGAGAACAAAAATGGGCATATGAATTGGGAAAAAAATGACTGATGGTGGCTTTAATTGCTGATACGTGTAATAGATGTAGTGGTAGCGGGCGCGATAACTAATCGCCACGTGAGAATTTAACTTTATCATGAAGGTCAATTGAGGGCGCGACAACTACCCCGTTAATTTTACTTCACTCATTACGGGCGGGCATCCGAACGAAGGGTGGTCACAAACCTTCGCGATCACAAACCTTAGCGGGATCATAAAGGGAAGGGGGCCCCTCTATTGAATATATTACTATTAGTATAAAAAGCGGTATGTGGAAACAGTGCCCTCTCTAAATGAATGTCTCTGAGAGTATCTTTTGTTGAAATAGAAGAAAATGAAAAATAATCATAATAGCATCATGATGATAAATTACTGGGTTAAATAAAGAGGTGACAGGCACAGAAAAAATAAATGCAAAAATCGACTATGACATTCGTCTAGTGTATAGCGACTCACTGACGCTTAAATTGTTTTCTGGGTTTTGCCACAAGTTTTCTTCATCCAACTAAAACCCACAAAAAATATTTAGCCTAAATCGTGAATGAATTACCGCCCTTTACTGACTTATCGGCCATATTGCCTATGGACGCCAATCTAGGATGCCATCTTGCATGGGTACCAATCACTTTTATTATCTGATAGATTAAGTTACTCCGAATGAGTAAAAGAGATGGACACAAACAGTACAGCGCTTGGCTTGATGCAAGTTAAAGATTATAACCACTTGGGCCATTTAAATGGTTAATTGATTTGATGGATTATATAAATTATTGAAAGAAATTCATAATGGTCTATTTAATATATTTGATTGTTTAAAGCATTTGTATATACCAAGTTTTCATTCTAAATAACAGATGTTAGATACATACAACATTGTTTGTGTAATGTTCATATACATTTTGACACTCAACTCTACCTGTTATTTTTTTATACTTACCACCTCTCTTGATTATTTTGTTTAAAATTATATTCAGTCGAGGTTATCTAGTAATGTAATGCTAAAATCAGCTGCCTTTTTTAGCCCTCTGACCGGGAAAAAAATTGGCCTTTTGACCCCCACCCCTGAGAGGGAAAATTCCACAAGACGGGGGAAATGCCCCTCAGGTGGGGCAGGCCGTACGCCACTGGCCAGTGTCGTATGTGAATTTGAGTTGCCGATCCATAATCGTACTCGCAGGTTTTCTCCGAGAACTTCGGTTCCTCCTGCATATAAATTTCGGCTAAATTCCTCCCATAAATCTTCCGCCGCTGTTCTGGAGGCATACCTTGAATTTAATGTATTTATAGCAATATTGGGTTCTGCTGGTAAAGCCGAATGTTATGAGCAAATATCGGTGTTAGAAAACTGGGGTCCACCAAACCTTAATGCCGGCTGCCATTAAATTTACACGTAACTTTAATAGGGAATAATCAGTTGACCATATTGACGAGGCTATTGCTCCCTAGCTGGTGACATCGACAAACAAAAAAAACACTAAAAACAGTTTGTGGACAGAATGTCATAAAACGTGCTGGTTTCGTTCTTCCTTTTTGTTTGTTGATTAGCGGATAGAGTATATCAATTTAAAACATCTTTGCCAAAGCATTTAGAGCTGTCTTAGAAAACATTGCAAGAAAATAGTTTCTAATCTTTTGTAAGAACCGATATTCAACGTTTTTTATCATAATTTATAAGACATAACGACAGATGTTCTAAAGTCCTTTGTGTTGTGGGTTTACCGAGATTGTTTCATTTGACAGGTGTTGGTTCTTCCTTGGTGATTTCTCCACAAACATAGACATTGGACATACTTCACGCAACATAACGCGTGGCCAACAGCATCGCATGGTTGGGTTCAAAGCTAGGCCAGTTTATTTCTGGCTCCATTACGGCAAAGTGCTCCATCGACCTATATGGCTGGCGAGGAGCAATTGACAATCGAGGCGGAGTGGTGTTCAACAATAGGTGGGTAGCAGCGCCCCTCTTCCGACCACTCCATTGCGTTGGGAAAAAATCAGGGCGCACCAAACAAACATTCCTTCTCCCAAACAAAGACGTTTGTGTTGGAAGCTAAAAGTTGCGCTCTTAAGCGACAGTTGAACTTCGAGATTATAATCATAAAAACAGAACTTGCAAACGGAAGAGCATAATCTGTCATCTGCAAATGTTGTAGCAAGTGTAAATCAAGGGACAGCATTGAAAAGTAAACCCAAAGGCCCTCTCACATCACTCTATAGAGGTTGAAGATATCGTTAGTAGTCGACTTGAAAGGGGAAAACCAATGCTGCAAAAAAGTCGACATTCCTTTTGAGACTCCCAGTGTTCTGTCGTATCTATCGTGAATTTTACTCGGTCTATGCATCAGGGTTATTACACGTACATTGTTGCCAAAGCAGTCGATTTAGGAATATCCCAGAATTCGGCGCATTTATACTTTCCGCATATGCCATCGGGACATTAATTCTAGACTCACTCACTGGTGGTATCGTTGATCGCGTAAGTTGTCACACCGTTTGGCGATGTCGCCCTAGCAAATCGTTGGGTCTGTAGTTTAACCTTCATTGCTGTGATGGCCTCAGCTTATCCGCATTCTTGGCTTCTGGAAGCGTACTTGGCATTTCGGCTGGTGTGTCTTCACATATGCCTGTGTGGGAATGAAGAGCGTTAGTTGGCACTGAACGCAGGGTAGCGACCATATGGGATCGCCTTGGTGTTTGATGGCACAGGTGTGATTCACTGGAAGTTTGATGGCAGTAAACCAAGTAGTTCTACGATGTTAGTGATTTCCCCTCGATTAATGCAGATTTACCCCGTTAAAAATCGGCACGCTGCGCGCGAGGGTGTTGTGCGGTGTTTGTGTGTGTGTTTTTTTAATTTTATTAATTTTTTAGTGTGTGTGTGTTTGTGTTCGGGGGTACGTACGTATACGTGTGCGTTTGACCGCGTGTAAGTTGTGTGTGCTCTATCATTGTAAGGGATTTTTAATAGATTTGTGTTCAAACAAAGACATTGGCGAATGTGTAGTTTAATTAAAAATTAATCGCCGATTGATACTATAGTATCGAATATTACACCTCGGATATTTTTTTCGTTTTAAATGGCGCGGACTTATAAACTTTCGGTTGGGCACTAATTCAAAATGATTAACAACAATCGACAGGGTTGGCTAGGGTTAATAAATGATTCTGCATTTAAATGATTTAAATTTAAAACCAGTCAATTTAAATTTTAATCTCTGGTTTAAGTTTTGGAATAAAACAGCGACTGGTTCTTCATCTCGTGAAATTTAGAATGCATACCGGTGAAACATTTTATATTAACAGATTGTGGTGATATTCACTTAATAAAATCGTCAAGAACGAAAAGCATCAGATGATAACAGGAACAAACACACATAAGAAAACAACAAACCTTAAATAGCTAGACGAAAGAAATGCCGTGCTTCTAAACCCTAGTGTTATGGTAAATTATTATTTATTTGCAGGACTAATTAAAGATAGTACAGTACTACAAGCTGTCGTTCATCCAAGCTACTCTCACTTTCGTCTTCGAGTGCTTGCATTTGGGCTGTCGTTATCCGTCAACGATTTTGCAACAACACACGGAATATTGACGTCGTCATTTAAAAGGTGGTAGCATGAAGAGGAGATAGTGCCGTTTGTATAAAATACTTTATAGAAAAGTCAGAAAACAGTAGTCCTATGATGTAGGTTAGTCCCTTTAAAGGTGCTGGTTCCGAATTATGTGTATTGTGTTCTCACTTGATATGAGAGCCTGCCACTTGCACATTAAACCCCATCAAGTACTGTGGGAAAACAAACTTGGGTTTTGATTTGATGGTAGACGCAATAATGGCATGTTCAAGAGCCATATTCAAGACGTGCTACTATTGATGGTTTACCACTAAAAAAACGGTAGTTTTTTGTTATATATTGGAAATAAAATGGATTGAGTGGCTCAAATTTCAGGAGACAATGAGAAAATACGGCATTCATCTGATTACAAAATTTGATACTACTTCAGGGTAAATCCAGGGGGGGTCCCAAAGACGATCGAACACGCAACTTTAAAATGGTCGAACCGAAACAGCCAAAATTCAGTTGTCGAAGGACTCAAGATGCTCAAGATTCACAAAGTCGTGACCTTTAGTGCATGGACATGCTAATTCATGATGTATTGTTTAGACAAATTATTCGCACCAATGTTTGCAGACTAGCGGAGTTATGTTTTGGGGATCTGATCTCTACACACCGAATAGGCAATCTCTACGCGAGTGGGACAGCGAGCCGGTGAATCCCCCGGAAGTTGCACAGTTGACCCAAATAAAAATAAAATATTATGGCACCAAAAGGCGACTTTCAAGAAGGTTTTTTTATTAATGAGATTACTTGGTTTGTCATCTAGTGTATGTCACGAGCAGCTTAGACAGCCCCAGAGTTTACATGCCCAATTCCTAAACAAGGATTATTTGTACGAAATTAACATAAATACTATGAAACAGTACACCACCGACATGCCTTTGAATATAGCGTGAAGCGATGGTCAAAGTCAAACATCAACACTAAATCTGACAATAGAAAATGGAATTTATTAGCAGCATGTCAATGTCAATCATGCAATGTCCACAATGGGTGTAACTTAACTGTAAAAAAGGCATGATATTGGGATTGAAAATATAATTTGATATATTTTTATCCCCCTCCACAAAAAAAAGAATGGAAGGCATTGATGTAAAGTTCAACACAAGCCACAAAATGACAGTTATTTATTACAGGCTGAATTGGTGGTGGGAGAAGTCATTTCACGTCCGATCCTGTTTTTAAAGATTAAAACACAGAAAAGACCGCATTTGCTAAGGAAATTTGGAAATATACAGCAAAATTTTGTCTAATTGTCCAGCTCTTAAAATATGACAAAAGAAACTTTCATTTCAATTTTTATGAGGTATCAACACATTAAACAAAAACTAGACGCTCAACTTTGAGAAATGTTTTCCAACTGATTTTCAAACTACAGGTGAGTAAAAATAACTTCACCCTGATTGTGTCGGACATTTTGAGTTTTAAGAAACATATATCTAACATAGTGGTTACCATCTGAAAGTGGTTAAATTATCTTTAATTTGCTCGCAAAGACATCCACATCGGCTAGTATAGAAGAGCTACAGTCGTTTGAATCCAAAACTCGGTTTGGACACCCATGGCTACGATTCACATTTTAAAATGGACGGCGTTTCAGCGAAGGAAACCGGTTTTGTACAAATGTAGAAAATCGGGCATTTATTGATTTGCAGGAATGAATATAAATGCGCACTATTTAACCCCACAAAGTTCAGGACACATTTACCACTGATACCCTTTTACGTTTCTTCGTCCTCGTCCGATAACAATCATTAAACAATATAGTAACTTGATACATGTATTAGTCTCTAGAGGAGTTTGAATGTATCATTACCATTCTGTTAGACATCAGTGACCAACTCTTGAGGTTAAGTATTGTCATATTTGGAGACCAAAAATATACCACATCTTGAAAAATCGTTTTAAATAAAACTTCCCATTATCACTGGCCTTTTACAAGCTTTAAAGATTCCAACTTTAATTTTGACATAAACAACGGCGGTACGGTTTAAAGTGTTGTATGTAGTCTGTGTCACAGATGCGAAAGATATTATCTAAATGGTTACTGAGCGAGGTTATCAGTCCGGTCATAGAGAATGTGTGTAATTAAACTAAATCTCAAATATCCCGGAAAACGAAGGGTTCTATGGAAGTCTGGGCAGTCAGAGTGTTCAGTACTATGTTTGTTTTAATATGATCATTACTTGGGTCGGAACTATATGAATCTAGCGAGGAAATTGACGTTTTTTGTCGGTACTTCGGTACTCGCAGACACGGACAAAGTTAAAACGCAATCTCTACGGGCGAATCATTTTTTCCCACAATGCTCTTCGGTATTTATTCCAGTCTTGAGAATTTTCAAACACTGTTTCAATTTATTTTTTCTCTTGTAGACAACAGGAATTACCGTACTTACCGGGACAGCCGTAAATAAACATAGATTACGCCCTTATCACTAGTTTGGGGAGTCATTATTTTGCTTGGTTGGCGCCGTGCTAGGTCAGAGGGAAATCAGGGACGGGACCAAAAAGGTGACTACTTGATTCAAAAACTGTAGCTCGGCTTATACCTTAGCCGATTGAAGTTTTTCGTTGCAGCAAATTAAAGATAATGAATATGCTTTCGTTGATATCACATAGGTCCAGATATATTCTTATTTAACAAATTCAAAATGGCGGTTCAAAATCAGGGGTCAAGTTTTTTTTTGGAATACCCTGTACGATTTTAAAGACAGCTACTAAATTCTACAGAAAAATACTAACTTTTAGTTTTACACTGTACCATGCTACAGGATAATCCTGGCAGCAATACCGTCTCAACCCAAACACTCGTGAAGTACAGCTTTCCAGGTTTCCATTCAAATTCACTGAATATTTTGCAGTTTCCCAGGGGTGGGTAAAATACAAGTACATTGAAATGTGCTACATGTACTTCTAGTGTGTTATGGTGTACTATTTGGTATATAAAGCACAAAGTACGTACATCGGGATGTACTTGAATGTACTTATTTCTATCTTATTCAAGTTTTCATGTACTTACTTGGTGCTTACAATGTACTTATTGGGACGTAGACAAGCATTTTCAAAAAAAAATGGATATGAAATGTTGCTACATGTACTTTAAACTTGGTGCTTACAATGTACTTATCTGGGACTTAAAAAAATCTTTCATGAAATGAAATGTATATGAAATGTGTTACAATGGGCTTACGGTTGTGCTTTTACAATGGTACTATCTGGACTTAGTTTTTCACTTAACCACTAGGAGGTTGTACTTGCAATGTTGCTTATTTTTTACTTAGGGTTTTCCTGAAGCAACAGTGTGTACTTGCCATGTGCTTAACTTTGGAATTAGAGTTTTACAAGGGTTTCAGGATGGATTGTGTACTTGCAATGCGCTTACTTTTATATTGGTATTTCAGTGATTGGAGATATGTGCTTAAAATTGTATTACATTATGCATGTCACATGACAAGGTCTCAATATGGCTTAGGTCAAACTGCCATTTTAAAATTTGCGGTGGACGTGGCAGTTACAAGCTTGATGCATGGGGTGAATTTTGGCAAATAACAAGAGTTTGGTGCTAAACAGCAGTACAGGTTTTAAAGAATGCAAGCAGTGGTCGGTGGTGGATAAAGCTATTCAATGTGGATAACTAAGAGGTAAAAATTTTGAATCTTTATTTGCATGCCAGAGCAAAGATTGTATACATGTTAGGCCTATATGTTAGACATATGGCATCTGTAGTGAGTTAATGATGAAGCTACAAAATACTCAGTACTAAAATAGGCAGTCCGTAATGGTACCTAGTGTATATTACCACATGAACAGTGTTGTGTACGAAATTTGGGAGTATTGGTAAAATAAGATGTGCAGTTTTGAGATAACATTTTAACTTATAGTTCTGGCGACAGTGTGATCTGGTGGTATTTTAGTATACCCCCTTTTTTTACGTTACTCCTTACGTCGAAAGTTCAAAACAAAGGAGAAGATAGGTACATTAAATGGGACACACAAAGACTACTCGCGTATACCCTAATTACTATTTTTCCCCGTATATTACGTGCGTATACCCTTATTACGATTTTTCACGTATACATGCACGACATCATTACCTAATTACTATTTTTAATGTGTATATACTCACAAATAGGCAAAAAAAGTGATACTTTTTTGGTACACTGCGTATAAAAGCATATATAACCTCCAATACCTCACTCTGGCGGCCTTTCCGTTCATTTATCACAGGGTTGAAATTGTTAAATGTTGGTGTAGGTTTACTACATAAAAGGTTAGATTGATGCGTATGTGGCTGCATGACACATACTTAATTCCCTTTCTTAATCGATCACTGCAAGCAAGTTAGCTAAAGTTGATATCAGTCCCATCCCGGGTGGCCATATTACATCTTCTATCTATTAAATCATAACAAACAAGCTTGATTTACATATGACAAAAATTATACAGGCCAAATTAATAAGTCCCCCCTGAACAGGGTACATTTTTCTGGAAAAGTTAGGCTTCTTTAAATGTTACATAAATGTAAAATGTACACTGCATGTTACACATTAAAATGTTGCAAAAAAAAAAAACACAAAAGTGAACCTCTCCTAAAATGATGTCATTATTTAAATTTGATGGACAAATTAAAATGAAATTTTGTGTATTGGGATTTTACTATAGAGAAAATCACGGAGAGATTTTTTTTAAACCAACATGCTAGTACAACACAAGAATACCAAGACACTTGATTTTGGTGCCAATGGATAGCAGCATCTCTTTCCATCGTACAAATGAGTACCAACAGACTAGAATTCCGTCAGATAACGCTTATAACGTTCATCCATGTCAGCAAAAATGTAATTTCCATAGTACACAGGTGTAGAAGGTTCCCCTATTCCCAATGCACGGAAAGTGTCATTTTTAAGAGTCATCAAATTTAATAAATAACATCATTTCAGGGAAAAAAAGATTAGAGGTTGTGTGAAATTTTTTTGGCACTTAAATATGTACAGGCAGGTGTACCTGTTACATTTTTGTTAAACAGGACTAAAGAGCCTAACTTTTCCAGAAAAAATGTACTTTGTCCAGGGCGGGGGGGCTTAGTAATTTTGACCCGTATATCCTTAACATAGTTATCACGATAGGCCTACAGGATGAAATGATTGAGCTTGGGATTGGAAGTTAACTAGCTAAGGGAGGAGTCATTTGCTGGGGGGGGGGTGGTGGGGGATAGGAGGGAGGATTTCTGAAACAAAATTGTGATTGAAAGATCACATGTAATTGTGTTTTTCCATCAAGAAGCAGAGGGAGAGGTTATGCCTAACTGTAATAAATTTAATCCAAATTTAATAGAAATGGGAATGCGAAATTTTCTGAATGGAAACGAAGGTGAAATGCACATTTAGAGCTAAAAAAAAAAGTTTATTCTTCCATTATTGGCCTAAATAATGACTGCTTCCTAGATGATATTTTCCTGCTTTGTATGTTATGTCTGGTACTAGGCATAAATTTTTGGTAGTTACAAACACCTTGCATATAAAAAGAGTGCTTGTTTGGGTTGACTTTGAATACATCTTGTACTTGGCTACAAAACTGAACATTTGTGGTAAAGTAGCGCCACACTTCTTCAAACATTAAAGACACACGTTGCAAAAACAAGCAAAATAGTTAACACTTCTGTTTGAATGAAAAAAAATCATCATTTTTTTAATTTTTTTAATTTTTTTATTTTTTTTGAATTTTTTTACTATTTTCATTTTCAAATACAAAAGGAAAATCCACAACAAGTGGAAAATCGTGGAGAACTGCTTGAAATGTAGGCCCACATGTGCCAATATAAAAGTGTTAGCAAACATTAGGCCTATTATTGTACAACCCAATGAAGTACATGCTTTCCCCCACAAAAAACTTGTACCCCCTTTTTTTTTTGTCTCTCCTTTTTAGACAAAAAAATGGTAGCCATTGCAGCACAGGGCATTTCAAGTACAGCACAAAACACATTGCTTGCATATGATTCAAAATGTACTTGATAGGGCACATGCTAAACCTCGACATTTGGAAAAAAAAGCAGCAAGTGGCGTAACCAGACCCTTTACAAGTGGGGGGGTTTGCAAAAGGGGGTGCCGAGGCATTTTCTGAGGGGGCGGATGTGGGTCCTTCTCCATAGTACACGTACAAAAAAGGTCAGTTCATTTCAGTGGGGGGTGGCGGGGGGGGGCCGCAAGGGTGCTGAGCGGGGTGGGCAATCGCCCCCACCCCCCGCTTGATTACGCCACTGCAGCAAACACATTGCAAGTACAGTGTAAGTACATTTCTTGAGTGTGCTTAAAAATGTAATGCTAAGACACATTCCAAACCCCGATATTTGGAACAGCGGGCAGGGCAAAGACATTGCAAGACCAATGTAAGTACATTTCTCAGTTGGTGTTCTTATAAAAGTAATTGCTGAGGCACTTCAAACCTCGATTTGGAACAGCCGCAAGCAAATTGCCAGCACAGTGTAAGTACATATGTTTGATGGCTAATTTCATGGTTCAATGTAACTTGCATTGTTGTACTTGAACAGCAGCAAGCACAATAAGTACATTTCTTGAGTATGCTTAAAATGTCTTGCTAAGACCACATTCCAAACCTCGAGATTTGGAACAGCAGCAAGCACATTGCAATAGACAATGATAAGTACATTTTCTGAGTGTTGCTTAAAAAGTATTGTTATTAAGACAAATTCAAACCTGATATTAGGGAAACAACAGCAAGCACATTTCAAGTACAGGTAAACGTACATATTTTGAGATTGACAAAATGTTGTACTACCTGGCAAGCACAATTCATAAACATATGTTACTTGGAAAAACAAGTACAAACTTAAGGACATTGCAAGCACAATGTAAGCACACATATTGTACTTGGGTTGTACTTATTTTCTCTGACTTACATGTGCTTAAGATTTGTACTTACTTGTTGTTTCCAAATATCGCGGTTTGGAATGTGGGCAATAGTACAATGTCAAAGTACTTACGTGCAAGTGCTTATTTTCTACCAGGGTTTTGATGTAAGTTTAAATACAAATTACATTTACAAGCTGTAGATTTATTTTTACAGTAATTTTATCAGTAGTATATGCACTAGAAACTGTAGAAATTTTGAGATTATTCTGGATCTTATTAGGTGTTCGTGATGCTTTTTATCCATACAAGTTGTACAAATCGTTATATTAATTATTATGATTCTTGCCAAATATGTGTTTTTAGATTTTTTGCAATTAATATCACGGGATAATTTTTACTGTAATTTGTTGGCAGAATGTTGCCGTTGTTATGGACGTCCTCGTGGGACGCGCCTAAGGTAAGGAAATACCTTTTCAAACCACCAATAAGTGAGCCTTGTGCACAAATGATCTAGATTTATATAATACAAAAGTGTTAAGGACCTTACTTGATTTGGTTTTCAAGAATTTAGTATGTCCAAAACAAATTACATAAAAGCAATTTACGCAATTCGCAATATCACAAATTTATATAACTGATACTTAATGTTCTCATGTAATGTCCATAATGTCCACAAGAAGCGTTGCAGTTCCAACGATGTTGATATGTCCCAAAGCGAAGACTTTCAAAATGACAGCCACAACACAAGTTCATACAAAAAAAAATTCCTCAGGTAATATAGTCCAAGGGAATCTTCTTCAGTACTGAATGGATAATCTTGTCCAGGAAGTTCAAGACGACAAGGATCAATTAAGTCCCTCGACGATAATAAATCCACAGTATATCAGTCCAAAGATAATCACCACGATTTTCTATCTGTCCACATTGGAATCTATTTTTGGACTCCCAGCAGTGTGGCTGTCAAAGACGGGACAGAGAGAATAATTACAGCACTCTGCTCCACATGGAATTATAATCCTGGCACTAGGTACGTGATGTCTGCTCCTCATGCAGAGTAAAACTAGCTATTCTTCTATGGCTACTTGTAGTTAGTGGATGCTGGCAGAGAGTCCTTCCAGTGATAGTATTAACTACTCACAGATAAATTCACCTTCTAACAATAATCATACATCATTATTATGCATAAACATAACCTTAAACTAGCTGACCAATCTGAAGTCATCATCGAATTACATCACGTTATATATAACTCTATGGGGGATTTCCCTAGATTCTGCAATGTTTTGATCTTTTAAAGCATATTAAACAAGCTTCTAAGTTTTTAGCATCCTTGGGGAATCCCCACTCCCATATTATGGCAATCTTAAACAGGTGCATTGCAATTAGCAAAACAAACTTGGAATTCCCCTTTTTTTATCTTTTTTATAGTAAACAAATTACTTTTTCCCGTGAGAAATTCTTTCTCAATAAAAAGTGAGAGAAAATAAATTTTAATAAAATTTTTGAGGGTAATATAAAAACATCCTCCCCCTTAAAAGAGAAGAAAAAATTGAATGAATTAAAATTTTTAAAATTGGTTCTACCTTTAACCATTGTGTGGTTTAATTTTACATACAGATTACACAGTGCCCAAATGTTACACTTTTATTATAATGTTCTTGCATTGCGCCTTCCAGTCTATATTACATATAACGTTGTAATATCAAATTTCTGAACAAAAATTTAGGGCAGGATCTGACAAGGCATCTGCCAAGACATTATCATTTCCTTTGATATGTCTTAGTCCAGATTGTATTTCTTGTAGAGTTAAAAATCCTCTCTGATTTGCTTTCACGGTGGAAAGTCAAATGGATTGTGACCGTTCGACACTAGAACGGGGTGCACTGTTGTTTACTCAGGACATCAAAATTTTGCAAAGCATTAGCAGTGCAAGACATTCTTCTCAATTGTTGAGTAGTTTTCTGATATTTGTCAAAACTCTTAGGTTAATATCATACAGGATGATCTACATTTTTTTTCATGGTTCATCTGCTTGCATGAGAAACTCCACCACAGCCTACATCACGGGCATCAACTGCCAACTGAATTTTTCTGAAGTCTGGCGCAATCAAAACGGTGGCGCACTCATCAAAATAGACTTGATTTTCTCAAACGCTTTTTGGGCATTGCTCTGACCAGACAAATTTTGCGTTTTTCTTCAGAAGGTTGCTCAGCGGACCGCAATTTCTGAGAAATTGGACAGTATTTTATGTAAGTACCCGACCATACCTAAGAAATCTCATGAGATCTCGTTTACTCTGGGGTGTGGGGAATTCTCAATTGCTTGTTGAAATTTTGCAGTGATTGGCCTTAATTTGCCATTGTCCTACAACATGCCCTAAGAGTATGGGACTTGCATTGGCACAAATTCACTTTTCACCAGATGCACAGTTAAACGTGCTGAGATAATTTCTCAAATAATTGATGGGCTGTCTCAAGTGTTCTTCCCATGTTTCACTGTAAACAAGGAGATCATTCGACATAGGCTTCACAATTTTTATGTCTGCAACTACTCTGTTCACTAACCTCTGAAATGTTGCGGCAGAATTTTTGACCAAAGCCTATCTTTTGTATTGGTATAGGCCATGGGCGTACAAAAGGCTGAAATTTCTGTGGACGGTCAGTGCAGTGGGGGAATTGCCAATACCCCTTCAACAAATCAAATTTGCTAACAAATTGGCACATTTTCCAACCTATCTATTGCAAATCATCAATCTGAGGAATCGGATAGGAGTCGGTTTTGGAACAGAGGTGGACTTTCCGTAAAATCTGTGACAAATA